>JAGFNX010000019.1:0-203499 GCA_017657125.1 Scopulariopsis brevicaulis
ACAACCCTAACCCTAACCCTAACCCTAACCCTAACCCTAACCCTAACCCTAACCCTAACCCTAACCCTAACCCTAACCCTAACCCTATAAGGCCCTCTAACCCTTTTAAAGGTAAGAGCCCTAGTCCGGGCTAGCCGATTACAGTAGACGCAATCTCTAAGGCTATACGGTCTATAGGGCGCGAGAAGGCCCCGGGCCTCTTAGGCTAGACTAGGCCCTTACTAGACCTAGCTACGGCTAGCCCTAGTAGCCCGGTCCTCCTGGCCCTACGCCTCCTCGCGGATATAATCCGTTAGGGCACCGCGCCGGGCCTAGACCTACTATACGCCTCCCGCCTTATAGGCCTATAGAAGCCTAATAGCGGCGTCTGCCCTATTACTATAGGGGACCTCTTCTATAAGGTAGCCCTAAAAGCTATCCTACGGACCTCTTTCCGGCCTAGCATGCTCCTGCCGTTCTAGCTAGGCGTTAGTAGCCTTAGAGGGGTCGAGCCTGCTGTCTTCCTCCTAGAGGAGGCTATCTTAGGCCCTAATAGGGCTAACGTCTACGAGATAGCCTCCTTCGACCTATTAAATGCCCTTAACTTAATAGGAAGGGCCTCTATAGCTACTATAGTAGCTAGATACGCCTCCTCCTTCTATAAGGCTACTACGTAGGCCTATGACTATCCCTCTATCTTCGCGACTAATAGGGGGGCACTTCTAGCTAGCGCTAAGGGCGTTAGGTAGGGAGACCCCCTTAGACCCCTCCTCTTCTCCCTAGCCTTCTAGCCTACTTTAGAAAGGTTAGGGAAAGAGCTGCCTAATGCGACCTTAATCGCGTACCTTAATAACATCTATATCCTATCTAGGACGAAGACGGACCTACTTGCCTACGTGGGTAGGGCCTTCGAAGGCTCCTCTTTTACCCTTAACTAGGTAAAGAGCGCCTTAAGACCTATAGAGGACCTACGATAAGATGGTCTAGAGGCCCTAGGCACCTATATCGGGCCCCTACGCGGTAGGAGGGACTTCCTACGCGGGAAGGTCAACTGCTTCTCTCGGGCCCTTAAGGCCTTGGACGACCTACCGAAGCAGCACGCCCTCCTCCTCCTACGCAGCAGCACGTAGCTCCTCCTCCGATACCTTCTACGATAACTAGACCCTACCGGCCTAGACGACCTATAGAAGGATACCGATACCCTAATTACAGAGACGGTTAGTAGCCTAGCTACTAGAGACGCCGACTTCGCCCCTGCCCTAGACCTATACCGTCAGGCCCTAATCGCGATCCTAGACCGCGATAGAGGCCTAGGTATACCCTTATACGCAGACCTAGCCCTAGGGCTATACGAGGCCGCCCGCGGGGCGTCCCGCCCCCTCTTTGAGTAGATTTAGCCTAACGCCTTAGCCCTAGTAGGGACCCCTAGCCCTAGCGCTAGAGAGGTCCTAGCTAAGGTAAACGCCGCCTGTCTACGGACCCTTGCGGGCCTACTAATAGACTAGCATAGGGCTAGGCTAGAGAACGCTAGCTTCCTCGGCTATTAGTAGCTTAGGGTCCTGCCTACGCAAAAACAGCTCTTCTTTATAGACCCTAAGGCTACCGAGGCCTTTTAAGCTAGGCTACTAGTCCCTAGTAGGCCTATAGACCGCCTGTATACCTTCTGTAGGGCACTGCTCTCGTTAGGGCACGAGGACGTCTACTACGGCGCTGCGAGACGGTAGATATCTCGATATAACTAGGTTACCTATGCCTTTACGAAAGCACTTTCTAGCTAGGCAGACCTAGATGTCGAGACCGAACCCTTTATAGACCCTACGGACCCTAGTAGACCTAGGCCTAACTTCTTAGCCCTCCTTAGCGCGAGCCGCTACTACTACGACGTCTAGATAGTAGCGGTTAATAAGGACTCGTCTAGGAAGGACGCCTATAAGACCCTAGCCGAGGCTGCTGCTAAGAAACGACGGAAATATAAAGGTCTAGGCCCCTTCTTTACGCCTCTGATCTTCTCTGCTAGCGGTCTAATAGAGAAGGAAACCGCGAGGGCCTATAAGAGCCTGCAAAAGCTCTTAGGTCCTACGGTCGCGTCCTAGCTAGATAGTACCCTTAGTATTACCCTTGCGAAAACTAGGGCAGTCTTAGCAGTCTCTATCTCTAGGGATAGACCTAGGTCTTAGGACCTTTACTTCCTTCCTTTTCCTTTCCTTTTCTCTCTCCTATCCTATTTCCTTCCCTCTAGTACTTCTAGTCTCTTCCTATCCCCTTTTCCTTATACTTTTCCTTCTAATACCTCTAGTCTCTTCCTTTCTCCTTATACTCTCCCTTCCTACTAGCCTCTATACCTAGCCCTTTTTTTCCTATCTACTTTTCCTTATTTTCCTTTTCCTATTATCTAAATAGTTTCCTTTTTCCTATAAGCATCTAAGAGGAGGAAGTAATAATAGGCAAAAATAGCCTAGCTAGAACAAATTAACATCTCTTAAAACCCTAAGCCTAAGCCTAAGTCGGATATAACTATGAACGCTCCTATTAGTACTATTTATAAGCGACCTTTGCTTACTTTATAATAGGCCTCTAGCTTACGACGTTTAGAACGCTTAGCATAAGCTATTATAAGACCAACACGCCTTCTAGGAAGACGTGCTTGTAATACTAAGGGACAGAACGATAGCAGGCGACGGTCGATTACTATCGCCTATAGGTATATAATAAAGGAAGTTATAGTCTATTTAAATTACGGTTACTACTATATACCTAGTTATCTTTTCTTTCTCTTACTCTTTAATAGTTAATCTAAGAATAGTATTATAGTCTTACTTATACTAAGTTCGACTACTAGAAGCATACTCGCGCTCTTAGATACGTACTTATACTATAACCTACTATTTGTATAGCCTAACTTACCTCGTAACGGGCATCCGAAGACGATATCTTTATAACTAGGCGCGGTACGCAGCCTTTGATAGGTTTAGGCTCTGTATAAGCGTAGAGAACCTTAGGGAGAGGCAGCTGCTGCATCTGCTCGACGGGGATCTTGGGGTTAAAGAGGCGGATATATACGAATCCTAGGCTGGCTATCTCGCAGCTATATGCGGCAAACTAATTTATAAAGAGGAACCCCTTAGCGCTATACGACATTGAATTTTGACCCTATTATCTGGAAACTCTAAGCGGAAGGCAGACTGCGTATCCAGTCACTCACAAGTTACCTTTGTTACAACTATAGTTCTATATCCAACCTTTCGGTAGAAAATATAGAAAGAAAGAAAACATGGTCCAACCGTACCCAACTCCTTTGTCGATCAAACCCTTAACTCAGTATGCTCTACACCGGTAATCTCGATCACTTTGGTTTGATCATGGCCGCCGAATGCCCCCTCTCCGTCAAAGATGAACGCAATCTCCTCCAAGCTGCGACCCTTCGTCTCTGGGAAGAAGAAGAAGACTAGTACAATCTCGACGGCGATGATGCAGCAGTAGACGATGTAGTACTTCCAGGCGATAGCCTCCATTGCGACTGGGTTGGCATATCCATTGAAAACTAGGCAGCACGTCGCGGCGATCTGCATGATGTTGGTGCCCTTGGCCCGGAGCTGGGTAGGAAGGACCTCGGTGACGTAGACCCACGGTGGCCCGTTGAAGCCGGAATTGTAGAAAAATTGGTAGATAAAGATCATTACCACGACGCCTTTTCCAAGGCCTTGGTCCTCGAAGTTGCGTTGCTGGTTTATGGCCGACAGGATGGTCCAGACAATGTAGGCGCCCAACATGCCGACCGTGGAGAAGAGGAACAAGCGGCGGCGACCGGCAATCTCCATGAGAGAAGCCATGGCAATAGAAACACCGAAGTTAAAGACCATGAGTCCACCGTTGATGCGGAGTTGCTCTGGGTCCGAGGTCAGGCCGATGGAGTTGAGGATGAGGTGCAGGTAGTACGAAGTCAGGCCGTTGCCGGAGAGCTGCATCATGCAGGGGACGATGATGATGATGAATAGCCGGTGCAGGTTACCCTTTCCCTTGAGGAACTGCCTGTAGTTGGCGCTCGAGGCCACCTTAGCCGTCTCGATATGCAGGGTTATCTCCTTCATTTCAAAGTCGACAAGCGGGGAGCTCTCGTCGCCGCCGGCGTGATACTTTACGAGCACCTTGCGGGCCTCCTCGTGGCGATCCTTCTGAATAAGGTACCGTGGTGACTCGGGCATCATGTAGACAAACACGACCTGGAAGAGGGGGAAGAAGCCCTGGAGTAGGGACGGGATCCGCCAGGACCATGACTCGCCGGACCCCATGAAGTAGGTCCCGTAGGTGACCCACGCGGCAACCAGGGCACCTAGATACCACAGGTTGTTGTAATAGCCGACCAGCACGGGCCGGTGCGTGGGATAGGCCAGCTCGCTAATAATCATGGGCGACGCCTCGACAGCGATGAGGCCACCGAACCCGATGACCATGCGGGAGGCTAAGAACATGGCGTAGTTCTGGGCCGCACACTGGAGGATGGCGCCGACGACCAGCAAGATAGAGCCGATGAAGATGGGGAAGCGCCGGCCGGTGTGGTCGCATAGCCAGGGGGCAATGGGGAACGCGAGGATCTGACCGAAGATGACGCCGTTTGCCAGGGAGCCCAGGCGCGAGCCGGTAGGATGGTCGAAGAACTCCTGCCACTGGCCCATCGACTGCAGTCCGTTGAGGAGGGAACCATCGTAACCGTTGGTGGTAGACGAAAGGTAGGGGATGAGCATGAAGAGGTTGAGGATCAGGAGGTGCCTCTTCTTGTACCAGGGTATGCCGTCCTGGGGCAGCACCTGCTGAATGTTCCAGCCGGCTCCGTGGTCCGGATGGACACCGCGGACGGAGGAGGAAGTTGCCTTGTCGTCGCTCTCTCCCATGTTGAACCCGGGGTGTGATGTGATGATGCTAAAGCCGTGAGTGGTGGGACGTCTCAGTTCGATGATGAGCAAGAGGAGTAGAGCTTCTGACGATCGACCATGACCCACTATTTAATATATAGTCGTGCATCAGGACGTCTCTGCAGTTCAAGGGTCTAGGTGTGAATTGACAGACATGTGGCATATCGACATTCATTGGCTTGTCTCTTCTCCGCCATTCCGCAGGAAGGTCGGCAAGGCGGCATTTCCTCCCTGCCCTCTCGGCTCAATAACCGGAGAGCGAGCGAACCTGGGGGACCATCTGTACCGTTTTGGAGTGAGAACTGACCAATAGTATGAGTGGTTCAATACCACTGACAGGGGCCAAGATTGGGTGGCCCTACTTTCTGGGGTATCCCCACAATAAGCGGCGAAAAGGGAAAAGGCGGGAATCCAGCTTCGCTCAGTAAAGCTCGTGAAGTATTTCCCTAGCGAGAGAAGGCGGCCGACATTCACAACGAGGTCTTCTGTGGCGCCCCGTATCCGCCGACTTAATGCCGATAGAATCAACACCTTCTTCTTTGCCTACTTCCATGGGAGTGGCCGGCTCTGTCGCTGCTCGCTTCATGAGCTTGGCGGGGACCAATGGCATGCGCTGGCGTTTGTTTCGAGAGGTTTGTGCGGGACTCCGCGTGACAGTCAAAGTCGGTCCGTCTCCCTATCCATCTACTACCCTTCTCCCTAGCCTAACCCTTTAACCCCAACACCGTCTGGGGTAGGGTTACAGTACCCTTGGAGTACCCTTGCAGTACCCTTGCAGTGCGGAGTTAGGTACGACACTCCGCGGCGTACTTATAGCCGGCCTGTCCATCCTTCTCACTCGCTTATCCCTTTAGACTACCGGCTCGCGGAATGCCGGGCATGTTGACCCCCACCGACCATTGCACGCACCCTCGGACAACGTCCGCCCCAGCTTTCGATCCCCCGCCCGGTGGGTCATGGAACCAACACTGACCTCCCCACACTACGGCGCGCACCCGAGCGAGGCCGAGTGGGATTCGGTGCAGTCTGCGCTGACCCTCGCCCCACTCAGCGCTTCCAGCCGCCGGCCCAGCACCACGGTACCAGCGCCATCGACTCGGCGCCATGGCACGGCTTCCACCCAGAAGCGCCGGGCCTCACGGGCCGCGACGACGTACCCCCGGAAGCGCGCGACAAAGGCGTGCCTAACCTGTCGCTTCCGGCGGACAAAGTGCGACAATGCCCGGCCTGCGTGTGCGGCGTGCCTGCGCCTGGGCGCGGACTGCACGTACCAGGAGTCCGACCCTTCCACGTATGTTCTCTGCCCAGCTCCGTCGATGTGACCGTTTCCCCGGTTAGAGCGCTGAGGCGAGGTGCAACGACAATAGTTTTGACCCCGCCACCTTGGCCATTCTGAAGAGATTTGACGACTTGGAGGGGTTATTGACACAGGCCCGGTCCGTGGAGCCCCTGTCCCTTCCTGCCGTCCTCCCCACGAACCTAAACCCATCATCTCCATCCTCAACGCCCCAGAGCGACCTGAGCTCCAGGTCCGGCGTAGTCGATGCTTGGACCCGAGGGAAGCGCCCGCTTTTGGGCATTGAGGCGGTGCTCCAATGGCCCTCTTTCAGCGAGTACGGATTCTGCTCGCGTCTGTACCCGACGCCCCGCCCCGACGGCGAATTGCAGCCGTCGGACCCGGCGACCTGGCGCGTCTCGGTGGGCATGGAACTGCCCCCGGCCGAAGGCGTGCTTCGGGGCTTCTTCGACAATATCCACATCTTCAACCCTGTCCTAGAAGAGGATGATGTGCAGAGCTACATCAACATAGTTCGGTTTGAGGGCGTCGGCTGGGATGGGGTGTCTTGTCTAGTGGTAACTAATATCCAACTCCCCAATCCTCTATCGTGGCGAACCACCACAGTATGGCTCACCAGACCACTTTAGCTCCTCATCTACGCCCACGGCTCCATTGCAACCCCTTTCGCCAAAGACTCGGGCGGCGACCTGGAACTCCCCGCAAACTTCCGTCAGTCCTCCGCCTTCCTTACCGCCGAGTCGTACTTCATGGCTGCACAAAAGCGGATGGGCATGCTGCTCTGCCGCAGCAGCGTGATAGACGCGCAGTGCTTTTTCCTAGCCGGAGCGTACTTGATGACCACCATGCGGCCCGTTGAGGCTTGGAGAATGTTCGTTCAAGCACTGGCCTGCTGCCAGGGGTTCTCGATAGATCAACAAGACACCGATGGACTGAATCTTGAGGAAGAGTCGAACCCTAAGCGGCGTATCTACTGGACATGCTTCAAATCTGAATTGTACGTTTGACCCACTAGAGGCGCCACGATGGTCACGAAGGAAAAAGAAAAAAGAAATTGCTAACCACGATATAGGGAACTGCGGCTAGAGTTGAACCCGTCTCAACAGGGTGCTTGGGGTCTGACCTATCCCGCCTTCTTCCCTTCCCCTCCCGAGGCACTGAAAACAAAAGACGAAGGAGGCTGGTATTTCTATCTCGCGGAGATTGCTCTCACGAGAATGAAGAACCGCATTCTGAGCTACTTGTATCGGTCGGACGCTCCAGTCGCCCCAGAAACCAGCATGGAATATGCTATCCTCGACTTTGAGGAGCAGATTGATGCATGGTAAGTATTGTTCCAGCTTATTGGTAAAATCAGAGAAGATAGACAATTATGTGTGTGTATTAATGGCCATCTTCAGGCTCCGTTCCCTCCCCAAACAGTTGCAGCTAGGCGTCACCGAGTCGGACAACAAGCAACATGAGGCGCTCCGCTTCATCCTAAACGGCCACCTGATTGACTGTCAAGAAGCCATGTACTGGCAATACATGGTGGACGCAGCCCACGGCCGGCTGCGCCGCGGGTTAAACGCCGAGCTGTTCCTCCGCAAGGGGCTCAAGGCCTGCGTGGACAGGATCTGGCAGAACCGCGAGGGCTTCTACCACCGACACCACGGGACCTGGCTCATGCTCAGGTCATGCGCTCGGAGTGCGTTCGTCCTGCTTGCGGCGGTCCGGTGCGAAGGCTTGGCGCCGTATATGCCGACGGGTTGGGATGAGGCTGTTGCGGACGTGGCGAGGATGCTGAGGTTGTGGAAGGATGAATCTCCCGATGTGTACGAGATGTTGAATATTCTAGAGACACTTCTAGGTACGCGCACAACCAGATAATAAGCTTCAAGCCTGGAATTTGAACTAGATTAATGTGCAATGATCCATTCTATCGGTCCTGTGCAGTCAATCGTACTCCGTGATTTTTTTCGAAATGCAAAGTGTACAGACGCTACAACTAAAAAGACGATTAATAGATACTTTTCTCCAATTGCCCATCACCTGTCTCTGGCACTTCTGGTCGGATGTGGGGAGCTGTTGTCAGTCCCTGCCATCCTTCACATCTTCAGTCAACGGTATGCTATGTTCGGGGTAATGTCCTCCAGGAACAAGCTCGTGGTGGTCATCCTAATCATACGGCCGTTACGGAAAGTTCTGCCAAGCCAACGAGCCCGTGATCCATCATACGCTTTGTGAGGGGACTGTGGGGTGGGCACCGACTATGCTTCCAAACCACAGGAGGACCTCCATATTTGGCCGAGCGGGGAATCCATGCAGTCCGAGGATGTCACCAATAATAGCTCCAGTCGCGCTACTTTTCGCTGTAGATCCGATATTCCGCGGTGTTACATCGGTTACCTGTGGTCGCTGATTGGCGCGAAGCACCCATCCACATCGAGTAATCTGAAGAGCAATACTAGCTCAGTATTCGACATGTATGCTTATAAGAGCTCTGTATACTCGGCTTCCTCGTCGTGGACTCGGCTGGTGGCTTATAAATTTATTTTGGTGGTTATGTCTGGACACCGAAATCTACCGAAGAAGGACAGTCTGATTTTATCGTTCCTTTTATCTTTTTCTGCGTCTTTTCTTTCTTTCAAACCCGACTTGTCAAGATGGCCGATATCGATGTTGAACATGTTCTCTCAGAGTTCTCCTTAAACGAGAAGATTGACCTTTTGTCTGGTTCGTGAGAAGCGCAACGTCCTTGGTGGCCCGTCCTTGAGCTTGCTTATCTTAGTCTTTGAAAATGCTAGGAATTGACGGCTGGCACACGGCAGCAATCTCTCGACTCGGAGTTCCATCGATCCGCACATCCGACGGACCCAACGGCGTGAGAGGAACACGCTTCTTCAATGGTGTCCCCTCGGCATGCCTCCCCTGTGCGACGGCGCTCGGAGCCACTTTTGACTCGGAGCTGGTCCTCTCCCTGGGGCGCCTCTTGGGATTAGAATGTAAGGCCAAGGGTGCCCACATCCTTCTCGGCCCTACGATCAATATCCAGCGAGGTCCACTAGGAGGGCGCGGGTTTGAGTCATTCTCCGAGGACCCTGTGCTGTCAGGGTCTCTGGCAAGCAGCTATTGCCGAGGTGTCAAGAGGGAGGGCGTCATCCCAACCCCCAAGCATCTGGTGTGCAATGACCAAGAGCATGAGCGCGTGGCAGTCAGTTCCATCGTCACAGAGAGGGCCTTGCGGGAGATATACCTATTGCCCTTTCAGCTGGCTATTGCCGGATCTCAGCCCGGCGCTCTCATGACTTCCTATAACAAGGTCAATGGTATTCATGCAAGCGAGAGTTCAAACTTGATGGAAGACATTCTCCGGAAGGAATGGGGATATGAAGGCTTGGTCGTGAGTGATTGGTGAGTTACACCAGGGACAAGGACATCACCATTCCCAGCACCGAGGCACTGACAAGCAGCAGGTTCGGGACCTATAGTGTTTCGGAGGCCGTCAACGCGGGCCTGGACCTCGAAATGCCCGGACCTACTCGCTTTCGAGGCTCAAGCCTAATGCACGCCGTGACCGCCAACAAAGTCAAGGAAACGACAATCGACGATCGAGTCCGCAAGGTACTAGAGATGGTAAAGCTAGCGGCCAAGTCGAAGATTCCCGAATTCGCGCCCGAGGTAGAGCGGAATCTTCCCGAAGACCAGGCTCTTTTGCGCCGGGCGGCTGCTGAGTCCATTGTCCTGCTTAAGAATGAGGGTGGGATCCTACCCCTTGACCCTTCCAGGAAGACCCTCGTCATCGGGCCCAACGCAGACATCGCCGCGTACTGCGGTGGGGGCTCAGCCCGTCTGCCGGCATACTACACCGTGACGCCTCTTGAGGGAATCAGGAGCAGGTCCAAGGGGGAGGTGAGCTTTGCACAAGGTGCGTACGGGCACAAAGAGTTGCCTCTGCTTGGCGAACAGCTGAGGACAGAGGACGGTCTTCCCGGATACACATTCCGTGTGTACACCGAGCCTTCCAGCAGTGAGGGGCGAAAGGCGGTTGATACCTTGCACATGCGCAGCAGCTCTGCCTTCTTAATGGACTACAAGCACCCTCAAGTCTCTGGCGACCTCTACTACATTACTATGGACGGGATCTTTGAGCCCCCGGAAAGTGGCGTCTATGAATTTGGCTTGACTGTGGCAGGCACCGGGCTCCTCTACGTGGATGGGGAGCTGGTCATCGACAATAAGACCAATCAGAGACAGGGAACATCATTCTTTGGCATCGGCACCCCCGAGGAGCGTGGATCGATCCATCTGAACGCTCATCAATTGTACCGTATTCACGTTGACTACGGGACGGCGCCCACGTCCAACTTGAAGTTACATGGCGTGGTGTCGTTTGGACCCGGTGGCCTCCGACTAGGAGGATGCCGCAGCATCGACCCAAAGCAGGCCATAGAGGAGGCCGTACAACTCGCTAGCCATGCCGATCAAGTGGTAGTCTGTGTCGGGTTGAGCAGCGACTGGGAGAGCGAGGGCTTCGACCGGCCGGACATGGACCTCCCGCCCGACTCGGATGAGCTCGTTCGCCGAGTCCTGGCGGTGCAGCCGAATGCTGTGGTCGTTGTGCAGAGCGGCACGCCTGTCACCATGCCGTGGGCAAACGACACAAAGGCGTTGCTTCAGGCATGGTATGGAGGAAGCGAGGCTGGAAATGGTATTTCTGATGTGCTGTTTGGCGACGTTAATCCAGTAAGTTATTACTTGAGCGTCGCTATCGCCCACTTGCTAGATTCTCCCGCTGACAACCGTCGTTTCATTAGTCTGCCAAACTACCTCTTACTTTCCCCGAAACCATCCAACAGAACCCATCCTACCTCAGCTACCGCTCCGAAGGGGGTCGCGTGCTGTACGGAGAGGACATCTACGTCGGCTACCGATACTACGAGAAGACCGGCGTAAAGCCCCTGTTCTCCTTCGGCCATGGCCTGTCGTACACGTCCTTCAGTCTTTCAAACATGACGATTTTCCAGAAAGCTGGAGGCCGAGGTAACATCACAGACGAAACACTCGAGATGATGGTATTCGTTGAGAATAACGGGTCTCGCAGTGGTTCCGAGACCGCTCAGGTCTATATTTCCCCCTCACCCTCGCCTCGTGTTATGCGCCCGATAAGGGAGCTCAAGGGATTCAAGAAGGTGAAGCTGGAGCCCGGCGAGAAGCGGGAAGTTACGGTCAGTATCCCTCTGAGTCTCGCGACGAGCTACTGGGATGAGAACCGGTCTGCGTGGCTGAGCGAGGCGGGGGAATACACGGCCACCGTTGTGGGAACTGGGATGGCCAACACTGTGTCCCAGACGTTCACCCTAGGTCGGACTAGGTGGTGGAATGGGTTGCCTCACCCTGCGGTTAATGATGACTCCACTTCCGTTGATGGCACGGGAGCTCATGTTAACGGAAATGGATCTCTCAGTTACAACGGTAACGGACAGCATTGTTAGGGAATTTGTTTCGGAGAAGAAGCGGGAATAAATCAAGGAGTGACTGTTTAACATCATCATTTACCAATATACTTGTTCGGAAGCTATATCTGTGTGTTTCAATGGTTCATTCTTGTCGGTAGCCGAGTACGGCCATGGTTTTCGAGTAGTTTCCCTCCTATTCCAGCGGTCTGGAGTGTTTTACGATTTCAGTGTCCACATGGTCGTCACCAATATCAGTTTCACGTCTGCCAGTCGTGTAATATACGCCAGCGTTTTATCGAAGCCCTAAGGTTTTGTTATACCACAGCTTTAGACTGATCCGATAACCGGGTGGAAATATTCAGAAGTCTATGTCGTATGTGAGATAGGTGAATGCAATTTGGAAGCGCTGCGAAAGCTATTACATGTATGAATCCCCCGAACGCGGTGAACGAAGGCTGCTGGTATGGATTCTGATATTGTGGTCTTGTAACAAGAGTCCGGGTTGTGTTAGGATGACTTTTACGCTGTGCCGTACGCCCAGGGGACAGGCAGAACCAGCAAGTGCCCATTCCCTTTTTCTCTGTATGTTACAAGATCCTAGCTGCGACGGTCTCCTTCCTTGTTACGCCTGGGGAAAGGTTCAGAGGGCCAATCGCAATGCCTCACGATTTCTATAGAGCGACTATCTGGGGACTCCTTCATTCGCGGTTGCTGCCTTTTAGGGGTGAACGGCCCGATCCGCCTATATGCAAACGATCAAAAGCAAAAAAAAGAAAAAAAAGAAGGGCGTAGTGAACCCCTTATGGGGAAGCCGTCTTTGACTTAAAGGCTGCAAAACTCTACAGCCGCCTGAAGACCTTCTATGACCGCCTGCTTAATGGGCCACTGGTCCCGGTTTTGAACACCACGCGCGAGCGAGACGCCAATGGTTAAGTACGACTTTGTGACACAGGTTGAGAATCAAGTTCAAGGTTACTCTGGAGATACAATGGTTCGGAAGGTGACGGGAATAAGGTTTATTGCTTCCTTGCCTGCACAAGTACTTCCATTTCATGGCATTGAACTGCCGACCCGGCGTCGAGCTTCGGCGCTCATGGGGTCTTGGCACACAAGGCCTGCAGCTCGTGCATTGTATGAGGTATTACGCTCACCATTTCTTTCAAAACAGGGTATGGGCACCTTGCAATAGCTGGTAAGTGGCCTCTGACCCATCCACCTATTCAGCCGCTCTCCTTAGCTCTTGGAACTACCGCCCATACGCTACAGCCAACTTCCATAATACACTATTCTTTTCTCCCATACATATTGACATGGCTCAATTTATTTACTGCATAACAGAGCTACAACGAACGAACAAGTTCAGCTAATGCGTAGCTGGTGAATTGACAGCATAGCCCCGATATTCTCACTAAGGGAGAGACATTGAAACCCTTATTGGTACCCATAGCTTCACCTGTCGCCAATGCGGGTAAACAAGGCAGGTCATGAGGTGGGACTCGAGCCACGTTAAAGAGCCTCCAATAACCACTTCGGCCTACTACCGCATCTAGGCCGCCTCGAACCAAGGAGGGTTGTCGCCGGGCAGCTTGTCAAGCTTTCCGTTGAAGCCGACCTCTTCGTCGGGAGCGGGAGTCACGGGGTCCAGTACAGTAACCTCGCCGGGCGTGCCGTTGGGTCCAACGTTGATACTGCAGTCCGGGTCGTAAACACCGTTCTCGCCGGTGCAAGTGGCAATGGCCATGTCCAGAAGATCCTGGTCCTCCCAACCCTGAAGGTAGTCGCCGTCTACAAGACTAGTTAGCGTGATTGTCGCCTTAGGTTCAGTACAAGTAAGAGTAACTCACGAAGGCCATAGCCAACACCGTCGCCACTTGAGTAGACCCAGCGGTTGAAGTTGGTGATGTGGCCGGTGTTGTAGAAGAACTCAAAGAAGACCGACACAATGGCAATGGGGTGGGACTCGGGGCAGACACCGCCATTGTAGTCACCGATAGCTGGGAAAGCCATCTACACCCACAGTATTAGATGAAGCACTAGAAATGAGTAGTCGTAGTGACGGGAAGGACTTACGTGGCTCTTGTGATCATCCGAGTCCAGGTCCTTCCCATTCCAGCACGAAGGGAAGAAGGTCTGGGCGCGCATCTCCTCGCAAGGCTCTTGATAGAGCTCGGTTGTATCGCGCCCGGGATTAAGGCAGACGTGAGATATGGCACGATGTTCGGGGTTGGAGTGGTCGTAGGTCCTGCATAGCGTTGCTGATTAGCCATACACTACATCTGGCAGGATTCATATATCGCTTACTTGCGTAGCGGGTCACCTACGACCATGCGGAGTCCAGCTGGAGGTCCCACGGCGCCATCAGCGCCATCACAGTTTGTGCGGCCTTCTTCGTAGTCACAAGCTCTATCGATGTAGTAGGCAGTCTAGACGACTGGGTATTAGCCAATTCGATGCAGAGAGTTCAAGAGCTCTTACCATTCCGAGGAACTCGACAAGCTCAAACTTTCCGTCCTTGTCCTGATGATAGAGCTGTGGTTGCCAGTAGTTGCTCTTGTCTAGCATTTTGTTACAAGTGGTAGCTTCGGAGTTGCGCGCATCCTCGTTGGACATGCCGAGGCTAAAAGCCGTTCCGCCAACGACGGTGTGGACGTGCGGGCTGATTTCACCGGGGAAGACAATTGGATCGCCTCGGTGGATCGTAAGGGGGCCGCACTGGACTGTGAAGAGGCCCGCTTGGGTGCTCGGGAGAGCCCCGAGAATCAGCCCAAGAAGGTGAGTGTACTTGGCGAACATGGTAGCAAGCTTTAAGCTTCTTCGATGTGGAGATAGAAGTTGTGACTGTTGCTATGGAGGATGTTCGTTCTTGGTCAGTTGATAAGACGCCGTCTGCCTTTTTTGAACATCAATGAGATCCTTGCTATTTTATATACTCCCTGGAATTGAGGACGCCTCCCCCTTAAGCAGACTTCATTCCGCATGGGGAAGCAAGCAGCTAAATTACGGGGCAAGAACAAGTGCCCCAAGTCGGATAGCGTCGGTTTCCTGGTGTAGGGTTGTTACATGGGTTGGACATTAACAAGCCAATGGAGGACCTGGCGTGTGTGTCTTCATTTGGACTGAAGAACTCTTGGCCGAAGAAGCGATGTCAGTTAGCCCGACACTCCGCGCGGGTTTGCGGAGTAACTTTAGCCACAGGAGGGGCCCCAGGTATTCGTCGAGAACTCTAGGTCGAGTAAAAATACTACGGTTAGCCCGATACTCCGCGATTGCACAGTAGTTTTTAGCTATAGGGGGGGTACAGGTGTTCGTCGGGGACTTTAGCACGAATGAAGACATAACGTTTGACCCGACATTCCGCGCGGCCTTGTGGGTTGTTTTAGATTTGAAGCCAGCCGGGGTAAACGTCGGGACTCGTTCCTCCATGTGAGCTCGACCATAAAAGCCTGTAGTTGAGTTGACCACCTGTAAAAGGCCCGAATCTTCACCGGGGTAGGTAGCATTCGGTCTAAGAGGTCCCGGAGCTAGGTCGGTCGGACTTCCCGCATCGTCATCAACCTTCCCTGGACTGGTAATCGTAGAGAGAGAAGGAGTTCGTCAACACCATGGTCAAAGCTATTGGCAAGGTCGCCTTAGTGTTAAACACGGTGTCGATGAAACACCCGAGCCAGGCCCTTAATTCAAACTTGACTCGATCAATATCCCATCGCTTAGCTGCGTCGTGCAGATATAAGATTGGACACAAATAATTTCTTTAGCAGAAAAGCCATTCTGGCAAACCAAGTTCTTCTTCCTGCTGTGCTTACTTGTTACCATTATGAAGGCCTTTACCTTGTCATTCCTTACGGCCTGCGGCACTCTGTCCGCCGCTGCCTCCAAGAAGGGACTCATCTACATTCCCAACGCGGAAACACCCCAAGACGATGCTCTGTGGGTCCAGGATGGCTCAGTCCTCTCGTGGTACTACACGTACAACCCCGACCCCGTTCCCGCCTATGATGGCAAGCTTGAGTTCGTCCCTATGATGTGGGGGATGGGAGAGAACCCGGACGACACCAGCTTCCTCGAGAAAATCACCGGTCAGCTTGACGCTGGCGCCGACATAACCCATGTCCTTGCCTTCAACGAGCCTGACCTGCAGAACGACTGGGGTGGTAGCGATCTCGATCCTGCCAAGGCTGCCCGTGGCTACGTAGCCAACTTCATCCCTCTGCGACGGCGTGGCGTGAAGATTGGACTACCCGCCGTGTCCGGGGCGAGCTGGGGCATCCAGTGGCTTCGCGATTTCCGCGGCCACTGCACGCAGTTGCTGAATTCCGACTGCGACTATGACTTCCTTCCAGTTCACTGGTACGATAACTTTGGAGGACTTCAGGCTCACATTGACGAAGCCCTTGACGAGTGAGATGACCCTTTTCGCTAGCTTCACGACTTATAAGATACATTTACTAACTCCTTGGATTGCAGGTTCCCCAATGCCAGGATTTGGGTCACAGAGTATGCCTATGCCCATCGGAACCTCGACGAAACCCAGGAGTTCTACCGACAGTCGGAGGAGTATCTGGACAACCACGAGAATGTGGATAGGTACAGCTATTTCGGAGCCTTCAGGTCCCATGTCAGCAACATCGGATCTAACGCGACCTTCCTGGACGCCGATGGACAACTCACCGACATTGGACTGTGGTATCTCGGCTTGGATGGCTCTGGCGTTCACCCCTGAAGCAGCTTCCAAATGGAGGCTACCAACAACATAGGGTGCATCGACCATCGATTGAGAGTCTGGCCAGTTTGCTATTCTACCCGAAACATTTATTCTTCTTCATATGATGAGAGATTTGAGGCAGAAAATTATTTACACATAAGACAAGCAAGTCCATAATTCATGTGCTCAACCTAATGCGAGAACCACTTGCTCGGTTGTCCTCACCTTGATTGTCCCATTCTAGTCTTATCCTTCCCCGCACAAGCTGAAGTCCGTATCCCAGATCAGCTTTCATTCCTGTCCAGGGCTATGGCATGTACGCGCACAAGATTTGACGCAAGGTTCGCAAGTCTCCCATCACACGCATTCTAGGTTTC
Organism: Scopulariopsis brevicaulis; assembly: GCA_017657125.1. NCBI lineage: Eukaryota > Fungi > Ascomycota > Sordariomycetes > Microascales > Microascaceae > Scopulariopsis > Scopulariopsis brevicaulis. The sequence goes on from JAGFNX010000019.1 coordinate 16,704, forward strand.
CGCACCAGTGGGTTGACCTTTTTATGCATCCAACTTATTTCATGACTTGAATGTGTTCATATCAGGCTAGCGCAACAGGTACGACCCAAGAAAAGCTGATCCTGCCTTTACATCACCATGTTGCCTCCTCCCTCAATCTCAAGGCGGCAGGGGAGGGCAATGCACCTATGCACAAGAGAAAAAACCATATGTATCGAGGAGCAGGTTACTAGCATAGCTGCTCTCCGCGTTTATCCCTGCCACGTACTGTCACATGCTAATTCCTTAAAAACGTACAAAGCGCTATGAACAAGTAATATTCGTGGGATGGTCTAGAACACCGCCTGACTTGGATCTTCGTAGATGTGAGGTTCAGTGAGCGCATGAACAAGATTTCAGGGGCATGGGCGCTTGGCTTGGCCTGCAACGCCGTCGGGGGAGCGGTGCAACAATCGCCAACATACTCAGGAGCACATCTGCCGCGGGCGCGGCAGACGTGACTGGGAAAACGAAGCCTCGTTTCCACCAGATTCCTGCAACCCTTGCTGAAACTGGTTAGACAGCGGGGAGGTGCGCATGACCTTTCGTGGCGTGTTGGTCCCCGACTTCAGCCGGTCCGGCGTGATTGGAGACCCCTTGGTTTCGAGATCTACAGGATCTCGCAGGGAAGCTCGGTATTACCCCTGCCGAGAGAGAACGGCCCGCAAAGATTTTCAACTTAGGGTTACAGGGTCCCGCGGCAGTACGGGATTGTTTGACACCTGGTTGCGGTACGGGACGTTCATTTCCGCCTCTCACCTTGTCGTGGAGGTTCATTAATGTCGCATCGCAGCACGGCTCGTGCGTGAGCGAACTAGCCTGTTTATCGGCATCTGGCTGCGGGCAACGAAATGACAGGGTGCCAGGCTCTCTCCGTAGTAACGGTTAGCGCGTCATCGAGCAGAGGGTTAGTGTTGCACTCGGGGGTCGGGTCATCGCTTTCGTCCGATGTGATGACCGAGGGCGCCCGTGCCGTGCATGCAATATTCGTTTCAAACGTGGAGAAAATTTCCCCGCCACACCGCGGATTTACGCACGGGAAGCTGGAGAATCTGTCGAATGAAGAAACATGTCCCAGCGCTAGAGCGCTGGGTGCATCGGCCTTCCAAAATAGGAAATACTCTTGATCTATTATTCGCCTAGACCGAACTCCTGAAACGCAAGTTATATTGCAAGTACCGGACGCCTCTTCCGGACGGGCTCGTGCGAGAGACCGAGACCCGACATCGCGTCTCCTCCACATTCCCACAATATAGGCAGTTCCCGGTTTGCGTTATCCGCCACTAGCGCTGGGTCGAATGAGTAACATCGGTGCTACACATATCCGCGATGCCGATAGATGGGGCTTTCGGGTGCAGTGCGTCGGAAGATGCAAGATAGCCCTTGGTCCGATACTCCGCGCTTCTGTAGGGCCTTCCGGGATGCCGATGGGTAAGGCTCTCGGACATACAACCCCGCGTCTCGTCATCTAAGTGGAAATGCCGCTCTTATCGCGATATTCCGCGCTCACATGGGATCTTCCGCGGTCGGATAGAGTAGCTAGCATCGCGATCCTCCTCCAGTAAGTCTTGCTGAAGATCGTCGGAACCGCTTTGTCCCAAGGTGCAATAGCAGTTCACGCGCCAGGGCCTCATTTCTCACTGACAAAGTCGTGTCATGGACCAAAGTGAGTACCCTTGGTTGAGATATAAAACCATTCACACTTTCCTCCATTTCTTCACGATCATCCCTGCACAGCAGTCAATCCGATCCCGTTTACAAACCCAGCAGGCTAACATGCATATCCGGTCTCTCATACTCCCCTTGCTCTTCGGGCCCCTGTCCCACGCCACCGCACTTCCGGCAGCTGGCTCTGCCGCTGATTGCATAGAGCATGCTGACAATGAGGCTGGTCTCGTGGGCCGTGATTCCACTGGAAAGCTGACCCGGCAGAGCCCCGACGAGTCCATTGAAGCTGCGGATGGTGCTGAGTACTGGCTAGAGTCCATCTCGCACCAGGGTGTCTCGCCCTTGGGACCGTCGGGATATACCGTGTTCCGCAACGTCAAGGACTTTGGTGCGAAGGGTGAGTTGGCAAACCTTTGCGTCACCCTTGCATATACTTCACTTCTGTTTCTCCTGTACTCACATTTGAGACCAGGCGATGGAGTGACCGACGACACCGACGCAATTAACGAGGCAATGAGCAGCGGTGACCGCTGTGGAGAGGGCTGCTTTTCCAGCACGACCACTCCCGCGCTCGTCTACTTTCCCTCGGGCACGTACGTCATTTCGTCACCCATCTTCGACTACTACAACACCATCATCGCGGGGAACCCCAATTCCCTTCCCGTTCTGAAGGCGTCGTCATCGTTTGACGGTGGCTATCTGATTGACGGTGACCCATACTTTGGCGAGTTCCTCAACTGGCCCGCGACGACGGTATTCTGGAGGCAGGTTCGCAACCTCGTCCTCGATACCACCGACGTCGCTGCCAATAGGGAAATCAGCGGTATCCACTGGCCCACCGCACAGGCGACAAGTCTCCAGAATATGGTCTTCGAGTTGAGCGCGGACGATGGCACCCAGCACCAGGGCATCTTCTGCGAGAGTGGTGAGTGGCCCCCACCCCCATCGACACCATCCCTTGGCCGGGATTATCCAAGTCGGACGTGCTGACCGTACCATTGCATAGGGTCCGGTGGTTACGCAGGTGACCTGGTCTTCAACGGGGGGAAGATCGGAGCAGCCCTGGGAAACCAGCAGTTTACGTTCCGCAACATGACTTTCAACAACGCGAAGACTGCCATTAGCCACTTCTGGAACTGGGGCTGGACGTATCAAGGAATTAACATCAACGATTGCGAGATCGGGATTGATATCAGCACCGGCGGAACCGAAGAAGCGAGTATTGGTTCTATTACGGTGTTTGACAGCTCCTTCGTCAACACGCCCGTCGCGATCAAGTCCGTGCAGTCAGACTCTACGGTGCCTCACACTGCGGGAAGCATCATACTCGAGAATGTTGCCCTTGAGAACGTCGGCACGGTGGTTGAGGGGCCTGATGGCACGGTCCTGGAGGGTGTATCTAGCTCGGATGTTATTGCGGCCTGGGGCCAGGGCAATCGGTACAACCCGGACGGTCCAACGAGATTCGCCGACAACATCACCCCTATCTCTCGCCCTGAAGGCCTTTTGGACGGCGACAAGTATTACCAGCGGTCCAAGCCCCAGTACGAATCGTTGCCCGTCTCGGCATTCTCCAGCGTCAGGGATGGCGGGGCTACGGGAGACGGAGAAACCGACGACACGGACGCGCTCCAGAGTGTCATTGACAGCGCCGCGGCGTCTGACAGGGTCGTGTTTTTGGATTCCGGAGTCTACAAGGTCACAAAGACGCTCACCATCCCTAAAAACTCCAAGATCGTCGGAGAGGCATTCCCTGTCATCATCTCTAGCGGAGAGTTCTTCAACAACCAGGACGAGCCGAAGCCCGTTATCCAGGTCGGGAATGCAGGTGAGGAGGGCCACGTTGAGCTATCTGATTTCATCATCAGCACCCAAGGACCCCAGGCCGGCGCTACCCTCATTGAGCATAACCTTGCATCGCCGTCTGAGCCCGCTGGACTTTGGGAAGTTCACGCTCGCGTGGGCGGGTTCATCGGGTCCCAGCAGACTACGTTGGAGTGTCCTAAGACGCCCGACACCGAGGTCACGGAGGCTGACCCGAACTGCATCGTGGCATACATGCTAATGCATGTCACTCCTTCGGCTTCCAACTTGTACATGGAGAACTGTTGGTTCTGGGTGTCGGACCAGTAAGTTTCCTCCCAACACTCCTAGGAATACCTGCCGTCTATTACTGACATACCAACGTGTGTAGTGATATTGATGTCCAGACCGAAGCCGATGGCGGCCAGGTCACTCTCTACAGTGGCCGCGGGTTGAACATCGAGAGCACTGAAGGAAACATCTGGCTGTAGGTTTATATAAAGGTTTTCCGGTCCAACATCTGACGCGATATATCTTGATAGGTCTGGGACATCCGTCGAACACAATGTCCTCTACGAGTACCAGTTTGTATCAACTCAGAACGTCTACATGGGCCAGATCCAAACCGAGACAGCGTCTGTTCCCCTCCCCTCTTCAGAGTTCCTTATTTCTGTTACACAACGCTCACACAAGTGACCTGCAGGTACTATCAATCCAACCCTAGCGCCCTAATCCCCTTCACACCCAACCCAGAGATCCACGATCCCGACTTTGGGTCTAGCTGCGACAACAACAGCGAAGGAAACTGTGAAGTCGGTTGGGGTCTCCGGGTTGTCGAGTCCAAGGATATCAACGTGTACGGCGGCGGACTGTACTCCTTCTTTGACAACTACGACGCAGGTCAGTTCATATCCCAACCTGTGTGTGCATGGTGTCTCGGTAACAGTCACTAACTATATTGGCCACAAGTGTGCTCCGAGTATGGCGGTGAACACAACTGTCAAAATTCCATCTTCAGTATCGAGGGGGATTCGTCGATGACTGTGTACAACCTGAATGTTCTTGGGTCGCAGAGCATGGTGGACATTAACGGAGAAAGCGTTGCAAGCTATAGTGACAACATTGGTGTCTTCACCAACAATATTGCTTATTTCACGACTGGATAAGGGGGGAAATTGAGTCACTCATCCTCGACAGTGAGACACAAGCAGCGCTGGGGGAATCTTAGCCTTTAGGATAAGTCGAATCTAATATACCGTGTCCCAGCAAACCTCACAGTAGCAAGTTTTCAAATGTGCATAACTTTACCAAGTTAGGATACACCAGCAGTAGGCTTGACGTGTATAAGCGTGTTCTGAAGGCGCGAGTACGCTTCAAGCAGTCGAACTTCCCACGACTTTTCAGGCAGTACTCGTGAGCTTCTACCCATGCCATGTTATCTTCTCTGCCGCCATAATTCAGTCAATAATGAGGAGATGTTGAAGAACGTCGACTATCTCTTTGACTAAGTAGAGGAAGACTTTAATCTCATTAACAACATCATATGGAGTACGGCGAGAGAGGGGTCTGGAACCTCGATTGGTTTGTACATGGTGGGTTCGGCCAGCAACGGGGAGTTCGAAAGGTCTTCACGTCATCGGGCTTACAGACCGAGTATTAAATGGTCGACCATAAGGAATGGAAAATATCCTATGTGACTTCAAGCCAGCCGATGTTCCAGTGTCTCTCGGCCCCATCGCCAAGTCTACCTCTGGGGCAGTCTTCGGTCTTCCGTCACGGTTGTCTACATATGCCCAGGGTGTCTAGTCCGAAATCATGAACAGTCTCTCAACGCCACTAACTCAAGTACCCCGAGCAATTCAGCAATCCCTAGAGTCCAAAAAGCGATGCCTGCGTATCCCCGCTCAATACCGACGCCCAAGACCTTTCCGGTAACAATTGGACCAAGGGATCTCGACACGCAGGAGAAAGAAGCCGATGCCCCATTTATCTAAGCTAAGAGCGTCTTTTCAGGCGCTACGTTCGCAATGCTGTGACGCGGTCTTAGCAGTACTTGAAGCAATGCTGAAACGAATTTGGAACTTACAGGATGGCGGAGCATCAGTACGACCGCGCTGGTATCCGTGAACTTCCCTTCGATGATGAGCTGCTTTGTTTCAAACCAAATTTTCTGGACAAACTGCTCGCGATATTTTCCCTTGGGTTCTCATTCACTGGGTACCATCGCAAACCAGCATTCAGCTTCGACAGGGTTGTACACCCGCCGATCCACCAGCTTCGAAGTCTCGTCCCCGAAGCCGCAATGTCGAATACTGCTTGCGGACTGGATTCCGCCCGCTACCACTTTTCGGGCAGACTCTTCATCCATTGACCATTCCAGCACCTGAATTACCTGGTGCAGACTTGACCCGTTCCGATCGAGGTCGCATGTCCGTGTGGTGGCCACTACCGTTTGAAACTTGCCGGGATCGACTTCGCTGCTTGCTGGGCGCCTTCGCATCCAAATCTTCCGTTCGAAATTCTCGTGGGTGTACAATATCAGATATGCCTGAGGGATCTTCAGACCGAGGTGTCGGTAGAAATGACGGCCGACCATGAGGCCTGGGTGGAGTTCTCCGATGGGGTATACTTCATCTCCTGTTCCCAGGGGGTCGCATTCATCGCTTTCACTTTCTTTGTACAGCTTGTATACAATCGATGCACTTTGAAGAAAGCTGTTAATCCTGTTAATCCAGGCAGGCTCGGTCTCCCCTCGCATCCTGGTTGGCTCAATATTGATGTCATTTTGAATCATAAAGTCTGGAATTAATGCGTTCGCGCGTCCACATCCAAGTCAGTTTTGAGACCCGGGGTTGGTACTATCCCAAATTTGTGTGGCATTAGTGCCTCGCGGTGGACTATGCCAACCGGAACCAGTATCCCTTTCTTGGAGGGTAACCGTAAGACATACCACCCCTTCGCGGGCTTCTTGGTGCCATCTCGGTAGTATATACTTTCCGATGCTGCACGGTTGCAGTATTGCACTCTGTGTCAGGGTGTATCAACTTTGGAGTCGTCGGAGAAATGAAAAGCCATGGTTGTTACCGTCGTAATTGTGGTGCTTGGACCTTGTGTAGTGGTCAGGATCAGTCGGTTACGTAAAAGTCTAGGGTTATGGTCAACAAATCGATAGAAACTATTACCGCCGTGATATACGGGAGGAAAGTAGGCAATTATGATTTAAGGGAAGGCCTCGACGTCATTTGAGTATGAGAGACAGTTTTTATATATTCGTCAGGAGTACACAGTCCTATCCACATGTGCGCAGTCCCGCTAGACTGCATTTCTGCGAGTCTGAATAAAGGAATGGACTATGAAAAGATTTCCTGGCAGGGCGTAGGGTCTTTGCATGCGGATCATGTGTGTAATTTACCTACTGCGTACCGGCATTCCGCGGTGTGATGGTGCAATTACTCCGAATGTGGAGTCCCGCGGTTGAAGCTTTGAGGTATATCCTACGCCCGTCGAAGTTAGATAATGTTCACCGATAGTATACACGACAGTCAAAGGGATCCTACAGAAGAAAGGATGTCACGGGCAGCTTCTCGAAGTGAGAATACGCGCGAGGAAAAGTCTTGAGTTAAGCCTATGATAAAGACCTTTGAGCCTAACCGCAACTTTACAAGAACAAAGAGAAAATACAAGTAGCCCGTATTATCTAGAAACGCCCAGGAGGGGACATGGGAGATGAAAGGGATTTCTTTCTTTTATAGTTGCTGTTTCAGACGCACTTCAGGATCAAACCAGCCGTCAGGATACGAGAAGTTTCCTACTAGCCTCGGGTTCGTCGCTTGCTTAGCAGGTTACCAATTTGACTAACGTCTTTGTTGGCACTTGGTGGGAGCGGGCAACTTAACGCTTGCATTCCAAGCTAAAAACGGGCACATATATAACTACCTCGAACATTGTCACAGCGTGGCGGACTCTTTGTCGTGTTATTCGTCTAAGTGCATGTTGCTTGTGCGGGCGCCTCAGACCCAAAGAGCGGGAGTTCGGCTAGTGTTTGGAAGACGACGTCCCATGTAACGGAGTAATTGGTCCCTCGGGGTCGACTTTTGTGCAGTAAGCGCGGTTCCAAATGCGAGTGTAAGTTCTTGGAGAATCGTGAACGGGGAACGGAATAACTGGTACAACAGGCCAAATATAGGCCAAGTGTTTTTTCCGGTCCTTGATGGTTGGGCCCGACTGGACGTTTAAGGGCTCGACAGGGATCATACAACGATCACTAGGAAACTAAACTACGTGCCTACGTTATCTTTTCCCTGTGGTTCCAAATATGATACGCTAAAGCCCAAGGGGTTTGACAATGCGGTGAGGTTATCCACCGAGCTCAAGAAACTGTGTCTTTGGGCATAAGCTCCAACAGAAGTCAGCCCGACGTGGCTTGTTCGAGGAGCATCTGGTGATGCAGTATAGTCTCTAAGGCTTCTACGTTGACCCGCATTCAATAAATGTTTCTAACAAGAGTGGTTCTATTGCGGGTACGAACGGTCTATAAGTCATAGTCTATTTAAACTATAGTTACTACTATATATATTTTAACGGAATTTTAATGCTTTTAAAATTGTAAATATATAAATAAAATATATATAGTACGTTAATATTTATAGTTGATTTAAAATTATCTTATACATATATATATCTTATATAGTTATATATATCTTATATAGTTATATATATCCGTATATAGTGCCTTTTGTTCTGTAAGGTAGTATGCATATACTAGTATATAACCGTAAGTATAGTGTATATAGGATTTTAACCGCGTGCTTTTAATTCCGGCTAAGATTTCTTAGTATAATAGGGTACTATTATAACAGCTTCTGTATACTATAATAGAACTAGATAGTACTAGAAAACTCGGTGTAAAACGTATATGTTTGGCTGGAAATCAAGTGGCGCGTTTCTAATAATAGGGTGTAGTTTGAATAACTGTGCGTGGGCGCAAAAGGGTGTGGGCGTAAAGTGGGGGGCCTGCTTAACCGGCAACCGGGTCTCTTTGAACCTACCCCCCACGGGTGTGCGACAGGGGTTAAGGGCCTTATGTAGGATGGTCAGTCACGCCTCTAGATAAGATGCAACCCCCCTAGCCCTCCCTTTAAAAAGTCCATGCCCCCTAATCCACGCGCAGGGCACACACCTACTCATGCATACCGGATTGCCTCCTAACACTTTATATCTAACTACGGCCTTTCGATTCCAACGCTCTTTCACGAATGTCGACCCGGTAAGATAATGGAAAGCTCTTGTCCTTCAGAGCTGGATAATTCTTGGGGTCCAGCAGTCGACTCATGCCGGCGAACCTTTGACTTTACGTTGCTTTTCGAGCAGGCTATTCTATCAGCCTTACCAGCATGCCTGTTTATTCTCCTCGCATTACTTCGGATATGGCGACTGCTAGGGAGGGAACAAAGAGCGAAGGCAGACGCCGCTGCTTTTACGAAGCAAACCATCATTGTCGCTATTTTCGGCTTGCAATTAGCGCTGGTGGTCTTATGGTCTCGCGACTCGGTCGATAGGACGCGTATGTCGGTTCCAATGGCAGCCGTCCATCTTCTCACGGTCCTCCTAATAGCACCACTCTCCTGGCTTGAGCATACGAAGACAATTAAGCCGTCGCCGTCCATCACCTGTTACCTACTCCTATCGACGGTCCTCGACATGACCCAGGTCCGCACATTATGGATCATGGACGCGGATAGACGCATTGCCTCGGTTTTCTCGGCGCTATTCGCTGTTCGAGCCTTAATTTTCGCTGTAGAGTGTCTACGGAAGAATTTGATTGGCGAAATCGATGTCGCCCGGAGCCCCGAGGACAAGTGTGACGTTATCTCGCGCAGTTTCTTTCTCTGGGTCGTGCCACTGATACACGCGGGCTACCGGGGCGTGCTCGGGGTGGGAGATTTGTATGCTCCCCCTGTCGACGCATCGCCGGCTCCGCTGGAGGAGAAACTTCAGAGAGTATGGTTAGAATGTGAGTCTACCCCATTTGATGGATGCAAGAATCTACTTCCTCTGACATGATTGTCCCTAGCAACGCCTGGAACTAACAACAGACTCCTTTTGGTTACAGGGCGAGCTCTTTTGCCCCGACTTCTAAGCCCCGTCATTCCGCGACTATGCAAGGTTGGGTTTATGGTCTCCCAGCCCGTCCTCCTCCTACGCCTTATCCGCTTCTTAGACGACCGCCCCTTATCCCCGAATGACGGATATGGCCTCCTAGGCGCCTACGCCGTCGTATATCTCGGCGTTGCCGTCACAAACGCGTGGTACTTTCACCAGAACTTCAAGTTCCTTACCGCGGTGAGGGCGGGCCTCGTGGCCCTGGTTTATGACAAGACTATGCGATTAAGTACTTCGGCTATTGACAAGTCGTCGGCCGTGACTGTTATGAGCGCTGATATCGAGCGGATTGTACTCGGTCTCAAGACTATCCACGACCTATGGGCCAACATAATCCAGGTCGCCCTTGCAGCTTGGTTGCTCGAGCAGATGACGGGCGTGGCTATCGTCCTCCCCATTGTCATGGCGGCGGCCTGCGGCTACGGGACCTTGAAGATCAGCGGCGCGGCTGGCGGACAGCAGGTGCACTGGCTCAAAAGAATCGAAAAGCGTATTGAGGTTACAACGCATACTCTATCTTCCATGAGGGGCGTGAAGATGTCGGGCCTGGCCCCTAAACTAAGCGGCACGATTCAGAGTATGAGGACTTCCGAGCTACAGGCGGCGGCCAAGTTCCGGTGGTGGCAGGTCGGGGCACTGATCATGGGGTTTATGCCCGTCATGATCAATCCTGTTCTCACCTTTGCTATTTACATCGCGGCCGCTAACGCCGAGTCGCAACCGTTAGATGCTTCGAGGATGTTCGTCTCGTTATCTTTCTTGACTATAATGTCGCAGCCCCTTAGCATGCTCTTTCAATCTGGTCCTCTGATCTCGTCTATGGTCGCTTGCTTTGATCGAATTGGTAAATTTATAGAGACAAAGGAATGGGATGACCCTAGAATGGACAGCAGTGGAAAAGACGCGTTTGAGAAGGGGGAGAAGGAGCAGCATATCAAGGTCACTGCTGGACATTTCCGTTGGACACAGGATGGGAAGCCGGTCCTTCAAAACGTCAACGTTTCTTTCCCTCGAGGAAAACTTACAATGGCAAGTTTCTCCCTTTTCTTCGTCTTTCTTTTTTTGCATCCATTACCGTCTCGCATATCTGGGCCGACACTAACTCTAAGACTACTTTCAAGGTCGTTGGGCCAGTTGGATCAGGGAAGTCTACCCTACTAAAGGGCTTGCTTGGCGAGGTACCGCATACCCACGGCTCCATCAACCTACCGTCCCGCAGCATTGCATTCTGCGACCAGACACCCTGGATCGCAAACGGTACTCTCAAGGAAAACATCACCCTATTCTCAGGTGCGGACGAGGACTACTACGAGTCGGTACTCGCAGCCTGTGCCCTTCACGATGATCTCTCCCAGATCCCCGACGGAGACAGATCGAGAGTTGGGAGTAAGGGCATTACTTTGAGTGGTGGTCAAAAACAACGTCTGGTATGTATAGAAGAGGAAAGAAGAAAGAAGATGTACGCTTTCGAGGTTATGATTATCTGATCTGATGAAAACCTTTATAGTCGCTCGCGCGTGCGCTTTTTGCCCGACGGAACTTTAATGTGTTCGATGATATCCTTAGTGGCCTTGATGCCACTACCGAGATGCGCGTTTTTGCCCGCGTATTCGGACCGGATGGGCTGCTCAGGCAGAGGAACACGACGGCTATTCTCGCGACACATGCAGGTATAGTCCCTCTCTATCCGAATTATCCTTTCTTTTACGGTTTCACCGTATTATCTGAACAATTGCCCTCAAGCTAACAGCCACCACACCACAGTCCATCTTCTCCCTTTCGCAGACTATATTATCTGTGTCGGACCTAGTGGAGAGATCGTACAGCAGGGTACATACTCCGACCTCCGCGCGACGGAGGGATACGTTCGAAATTTAGCCATCAAGCCCAACCCGACTCTCTGTCGGTTTTCCACTAGCACGAGCTCAGTGAAAGGACCCACCGATAAGAAAACATCTTCAATCAATGGAGCAACCGAACCGACGGACCGGGAGAAACCTCGCGGAATCTATCGGTACTACATCAGAGCAATCAGGCACAGGATGGCCGTCATATACGTCACCCTCGCCGCTGCATACGCATTCCTCTATACTTTCCCGTATATATGGGCAAAGTGGTGGGCGGATACGAATGGGCAAGACCCCGGGAATCATACGGGATACTACATGGGCATATACGCGCTGCTGGAGGTACTGTGCCTCTCCGTACTTGTCGTCTTTGCCTGGCACGCCATCATCACGATCGTGACGACGTCGGGGCTCCGCTTCCATCAGACTCTACTCTCCACGGCGTTAAGTGCTCCGCTGTCCTTCTTCGAGAGGACCGACACGGGAGTTACGCTGAACAGGTTTAGTCAGGACCTGCAGATGGTGGATAGCGAGCTCCCCCTGGCGGCCTTGAACATCGCGTGTAGCGGACTTATCGTGGTAGGCCAGATGCTCCTCATCATGAACACATCGTACTGGCTCGCCCTCTCCTTCCCTGGCATAATCCTGGTCCTTTGGATACTTCAGGGCGTCTACCTACGCACATCCAGGCAGCTCAGGCATCTAGACCTTGAGACTAAGTCCCCTCTTTATTCGCAATTCGTGGAATCTCTTGACGGACTCGCATCAATTAGGGCCTTTGGGTGGCAGGCGCAGTTGAAGGCGCTCCTGTACGAGCGGCTAGATAGGTCCCAGCGGCCATTTTACCTGCTTCTCGTCGTGCAGCAGTGGCTCAGTCTCGTTCTGGACTGCCTTACTGCCGGCTTCGTCATGCTACTTATCGGAATAATGGTCGGTCTCCGTAATAGGGTCAGTCCTGGATTTGCCGGAGTCGCTTTGTCAAACATGATCGGCCTTAGCGGCTCCATGACGACCGTCGTCCAGGTCTGGACTCAGATGGAGACGGCCATCGCCTCAATCCAACGAATTCGCGATTTCGAGCGCGATGCCCCGTCCGAAGCAAAAGGCCTGAACGCGACGAAGGTGCCATCGGACTGGCCCAACAAGGGTGCGATCGACATACAGAATTTGGTCTCGACGTACAAAGGCGGCACGGTAATCTCCCTGAAGAACCTTACGATGAAAATCAAACCTGGAGAGAAGATTGGCATATGCGGTCGCACTGGCAGTGGCAAGACGTCTTTAGCTCTTACTCTGTTCAGCATGGTTGATATACAGGACGGCTCTATCATCATTGATGGGCTGGACATCAATTCTCTTAGCCCAGATGACCTAAGGAACGGGCTCAATGGCATTCCACAGGAGCCTTATTTCATGAGCGGCACCGTGAAACTTAACGCAGACCCTTCAGGTACCCGGTCAGACGGCGAGATCCAACAGGCCCTTAGCTCCGTTCACCTCTCCCGCGTGATTGAGGGCAAGGGCGGGCTGGGTGCGGGGATGGATGACGCAATGTTCTCACAAGGTGAGAAGCAGCTATTTTGCCTTGCTAGAGCGATCCTCAAACGCGGCAAGATTGTCGTTCTCGACGAAGCTACGAGCAAGTAAGTCTTTTCTCCTTTTTTCTTCTTTTGCTAGGGGCACTCAGGCACAGCAATTTTACAGGATCAGCACCGGCTAATAAAGATGCCCAAAAATAGCATCGATGTCGAGACTGAGAATCTCATCCAGCAAGTCCTCGAGCAGGAGTTCAAAGACTTCACGGTTATTACTATTGCCCATCGTCTCAGGTCTATCTTAGGTAGCGATCGCATTGCTGTCCTCGAGGCTGGTGAGCTGGTGGAGTTTGACAGCCCTGATGCCTTGCTAAGCCGCGAATCTCGCTTCAAGGCGTTGTACGACACACATGAGGGGGAGTAACGTTTCTGCAAAACCTTTCCTCGGAACATAGAGATGTATATCTACAGACAGGAATTTGGCAGTTATTGACGCTAGGGTGTGGGTGCCTTTCAAGGGTTTATTCTTCTTTACTTTCTCTTTTTTTTTCTCTTGCTTTTACAGGCACTGTCATAGGTAGTACAAAGGTACTACTAGAATCTTATAAGCTCACCCCCTGGCTATATTAGCAGTACTCACACTGCCCTACTCATACATGAAGCGAAGTCCACATTACTTCGTTCGCGCTCGTACCTAATACAACCCTAACTTCAGGCATAATTGAATAATAGGCAGACATGTCTAATACTCTATAGCAGTAGCATAATTGCGAACTTCAACCAAAACTCCACAATATTGCAAAAATAATGCATTGTTCATTAGATGGCCTCAAGGTTTAAGGTGACGTTGCGGCGGTAGTAAGGCCGACGTAGGCTTACTGCCGAGGTAAAAATATCCTATGAGTCTGCTGGTTTGAGCCCGGATTGCCGTGTAGCCAACCGGGTCTATCCCGTGGGCGGGACATGGTGGGATCGCCGATCGAATGATGTTACTTTGGAGTACGTATACTAGGAAGAGCAATATACGAGTATAAGTGAGGGACTTTTCAGGCCAGAATAGTTGAGGGGTAGTCCTGCAGCTATTTTGGCCCCGCATATGATCGATTGTGTTTCGTTATGCATAATCCGGCAACTCTTCCGGAGCTGGCCGAGGCGGGCGGGGCCGCCCTAGTGCCTGGCCGGCGGGTAATATACTTTTGCGCCGAAATAAAATTGAGAGGTAGACCCGCAGTGGACGTTGGCTTATGTTGGAATGGAGCTATGTTTACAATGATAGGACACGGGATATGAAGTTTTCAGGAGCAACCTTTTAAACACGAGTGGCTCGGTAAAGGTGTCCGGTAAAATGCGGCGTAAGGGGGATGAAGTCACGGAGAAATGAGGCCAAGCCGAGAGCACTTACCGTGTCCTTCTTGTTTGTTGGTGGCGGGGTTAGCGGGAGCTGAACCAGCTTCTTCCGGCTGGGTCCGACACCCCCAGAGAAGATGTATATGCTTCGATGGACACCCTGCTGGTGGAGCTTGGTGACTCGCTCGTCCAACAGGGATTGCTCTCTCAAGGAGGACGGCCGCTGGCGAGGCCGAGCATGGCGATCTTCGTGCCGTGATCCGTGATGCCTACGTAGTTACTTGTGCCCCGTACCTAATCGGATGGAAGGTGACGGAGAATGGAACGATGGGGTCTGTGCGAGGTGGGGCGGGTAGTTGGCTCTCAGCGCGGGTAGCGGATCAGGGGCAGCGCTGCTTGGTTTAGTTAGAGGCCCTTATGAACGTTTGTTGGCGTATCGTACGAGCATACTCGAATACCTGTAATTACAAACCTATGTTTTACTCGTCGACGTACGATACGAGGATATTGATAATACCCCCTGCCAATCGAAGCTGTTCTATGTATTTACTATCATACACGAGTACTTATACATATGCATTTGTTCTATCCGAATCCTACTTAAATGAGGACTTCATTTGATCTTCCTTCCAGAACCGGAGAGGGTCAGCCTGTAAACTCATACTTCATGCAAAGCCATTTTAGGTTAAGAGTTAATGTACTTTGAGAAGGGAAATCCAGCGCGGTGATGTCCAGCGACATATATATACATGGATTATTACAATTTTAAATTCCGCCTATGTGAAGTTTACAACTCGAATTCATCTGTCACGGAATTTTAAACGAAAATCCTTGACCCTGGGAACGCAAACATGGCAACAACCTCTGGGGAGAAGAACAACCTGCATGGCAATGGAGATGCCGACGGCTCTTGGAAGGATGCACTTGCAGGGCGCTCCAGCTCATGTTTCCCATCACCACGGCCTATCACATACGAGTTGAACGTTCTAACAACATCCAAGCGACAACTTCGACTCAGGCGAGATGGCACCGACGTGCTGGGCACCTTATCTTCTTACCTGGCCATGGCATGGGCCTTGATTATTTAGCGCTATTCTCAGAACGAGAACATCGATTTTGGCTTCAAGCAACGTCAGGCGACCTGGCAGGTTCGGATTACCTTTGACGGCAGTTCCAGGGTACAGGAGCTCTTCCCTCAGGTTGTGGCTCGGCTACAGACCATGGACCAGTTGAGCTCGGCCAGCGTCGCGGAGACTGGATCTTGGCTACCTAATGTCGTCGGAATCAATAGCATCTTGCGTATCGTACATTCGGGAAAGGACGACTCGCTCGCCAAAGACGGAACCTCCGAGGCTTATTGTCCGCTGATAGTGGACAGTTGCTTTCCGACCAAGAACGGAGCCCAGGTCACGGTGAGATATGCAGAGTCTGGCCTGCCATCTTTCGTCCAACCAGAGAGGATTCTCAGCCAGTATATCCACACGGTCTAGTAAGTCTGGGAACGAGGAGGCCTCGGCCGGCTGGTGTCGGACATCGACATGTGTACCCCTGAGGATCATAGTCAAATCCGGTGCTGGAACGGCGAGGTATTTCTCCCCACTTCCGATACATTCACCATGTCATTGCCGAATATGTTGAGAAAGCCCCCGAGGCTCAGGCAGTGGACGGGTGGGTCGTTTCTTTCAGCTACGGCCAGCTGGATGATGCTTCAGGGAAGCTGGCGGCATGACTTCGGGACATGGGCGTCACCGTCGAGACTGTGGTCCCTCTATGTTTCGAAAAGTCGGCCTGGGCCGTCGTGTCCATGGTGACTGTTCTCCGCGCTGGAGGTGCATTCATGTTCTTGGACATGAGGGACCCCCAGGCGCGCCTTCAACGCATGCTTTCCGGAGTTGATACGGTAATTGGGCCCATTGTAGGCTCCCGATCACAGACAGAGATCTCCTTGCGGCTCTCGAATAAAGTCGTCCCCGTCGATAGGGACGGTCTTGCCAGCTCTCCAGTGCTCTCTGGACGTTTGATAGCGGATGTAAAACCGGAAAACATGGCCATTATTCAACATACATCGGGCCGCACCTGGTCCCCGAAAGCCATAGTGGTCACCCACACATCCTACTGCTCGGGGGCGCAGGCCCATGGTTCCAGACTTAACATGGAATCCCGCACACGTGTCTACCAGTTCACGAGCTACGGCTTTGACGCCTGACTTGGCGAGATACTAACGTGACTGATGAGAGGTTCCTGTATCTGTGTTCCAAAGGACTCGGATCGCATGGACATGCTCGCTGCGTCGATCACGGCCTTCAGGGCTACGTGGATATTTCTGACGCCTTCGACGCTCCGCCTCTTATACCCGATCGAAGTTACTACGCTCCATCCAGACACTTGTTACGGGAGGAGACGCGTGGACAGAACTCTCTTCGAAACCTGGGCGCCGCTGCTCAACTTGATGGAAGTGTGTTGCCCCTCTGAGACGGCGGTCTACGCACAGACGGCCTTGGTTAAGAGCCACGGACAGGACCCCAGCAACACCGGCTTCCCGGTGGATGTCGAATCTAGGTGACGGAGCCGGATAGTCCCCACCGTCTGGCTCCGATTGGATGTACGGGGGGGCTTATCGTCGAAGGTCCAACGGTGGCAAGAGGCTACCTCAATGTCCCCGAGAAGCCGGTTTCTGCCTTCATAAAAGCGCCGGGGTGGCTTGGTGGGAATAACCACGGACGGGTATACAGAACGGGTGACCTCGGGAGGTACGACTCGGACGGCTCCCTACTCTTCGTTGGACGCAAGGATACGCAGATCAAATATCATGGACAGCGAGTTGAACTGGCAGATGTTGGGCACAACTTCGGAGCTCATCCCAATGTCGCCGACTGCCTTGTGCTCTATCCGGCCGAGAGCCCTTACACCGAACATATCGTGGCGGTAATGGGGTATCAAGGAACTCCATCTCGCAGTGTATTCGCCCATCCGAGGTTTCGAGGCCCATCGCATCCGCCAAGTAGTTTGCATCAAAGCGTTTGGCATCCTATATGATTCCAACCACCTGGCTGTTTACTCCGAGAATGCCCCTGAACCGGTCCAACAAGATCGATAGGTCATATCTTCCCACGGAGTTGGAAGCCCTGATAGACCGTCTCAACGACGAAGGTGCCAAATCGCCTGAGAAGAGCTCTGCCAGTATGGGTATGAGGCCCGAGGAGCCGCCGACCCCTGAGGTGTCGAAAGTCATACTTGCAAGTTTCAGTCGAGTGATGAAGCGGGAGCTAGCACCACTGAGCTCTTTCATTAGCCAGGGTGGCGACTCCATTTCTGCTATGCGTATGGTCGGAGCGTGCAGGAAGAAAGGGGTCCATCTTAGCGTCAAGGACATCCTCACGGCAGAGAGGTTGGAACATCTGGCCAGGCTTTTGAGATCCAAGTCCGGGGCGGTGGAAAGGTAGCCCGCCGTGGCGATGAGGAAGGGGTCCAGAGCAAGAAGAGGAGTGAAGGATTGATGGATCTAGCCCAAAAGAGGTTCCCAGAGCTTCTTGAAGCCAACCGGGGGCGGACCGAGGACATCTACCCTTGCTCCACCATACAGGAGGGCATTTTGTTGACACAGTCCAAGAACCCTGGGAAGTACGCCACGTCGTAAATATTCACCATTTCCACGCATCTGGTGCTCCCCTTTCCGCCACCACCCGGCTTGCGGTTGCTTGGAATATCGTCGTTCAACGCCACCAAGCACTGAGAACGGTGTTCCTGGAGCTCACGTCCGACGTTGGCCCATTTGCACAGCTGGTCTTTGGAAGTGTTTCCCCCGAGTTCGTCATTCACTGCCACCCCTCGGAACTGGCCGTCCAATTGGGCCTGCCCATGATTGGGGAGACATTGCCCCATCGCTTCTGGGTTGCTCTCTGGAGTCAGGCGCTGGTGTGCAAGCCGGGGATAAGCCACACCGTGGTCGATGGCGTTTCCTTGAGAATCATCTTGAAATAGTTGGCACTCGCGTACGAGGGGAAGTTACCCACGATAATGTCCCGGATCCTACTTTACCGCGATTACATCTCTCACGTTGCGTGGCCTCTTAAGAACAAGGCCGTCGTAAACTAGTGGACTCGATACCTGGAAAACATGTTGTCGTCCCATCTAAAGCTGGCACGACGACTGGCGGCTGAAGTGAAGTCCTATTTAGAAAGTCTGCAGTTCACACTTCACTCGGGGCCCTCGCAGAGGATCGCCATGGAGAAGCAGAATGTATCTGTTGCTGCTCTCCTTCAAGCAGCCTGGGTGCTTCCGTTATCCGTCTACACAGGACTGGACGAAGTCCGCTTTGGATACATTGTGGCAGACAGGGATGCACCAGTAGAGGGCGTCGATGCAGCAGTGGGAGCCTTCATCAACACTCTGATCTGCCGTCTCCGTATAGACGGAAACATGCCCGTTGTTGACCATCCGAGAGCTACTAGGGACGACTACATGAAGGGTTCCGCTTACCAGCATGTTTCGATCGTAAACTTGATGCATAGCCTCCACTCTTCCTCAAACCGCGCTAAGTTCAATTTCTTGGTATCCGTAGTACACCACTGGGACTATGGCAACCCCCCATGCACGCAGTTGAAGTTGGACAAGCTCGAGACATACGACCCCTACGGATTTAGACGTCACCATGACCGCCACCCTGTCACAAGACGGCGTAGCTGTTCAGCTAAACTATTGGACCGCTGTTTTATCGTGGGGCTTTGTTGAGAGCATGGGGCAGACTTTCCAGGCCGTCGTTGACCCGCTTCTGAGCGACTTACACCGCTCGGTTGGCGAGCTGGATTTGATCAACGCCCCCGATGCTAGTCGGATACATTCGTGGAACGAAGTGGCGCCTCCCTGCACCGCGAGCGTTTGCATCCATGAGGTAGGTTATCTCGCAGCAACCGTTGGCTCGCCGAGATGCTCCGGCCATATGCTCCTGGGACGAAGACTTCACATATCACGATCTGGAGAGGTTATCCGACGACTTTTCTTCCTACCTTGAAAAGACTGGAGTGCAGGCGGAGACTATTTTCATCCCGTGGAGAAATCGGCTTGGGCCATTATTGCCTTGCTCTCGGTGCTCAAAGTCGGAGGCGGGTTCATCCTCTTGGATCCGGCCCATCCCGCCGGCCGGCTGGCAGACATTGCCCGACTTGTTGATACTTCGCAGGTCTTGGTGTCCAAAACTACCGCTAAAATATAGATCAAGACACCCTTCGTTACGACTGAGTTCTCGGCAGACGGCCTTCGGGGCATCAGCCGAGAAGGGTTGGGCGGGCCGCGACCCCAGTTAAGCCGTCGTTCCGGACCGGAGAACGCGGCGTACGTCGTGTTCGCCTCGGGAAGCACGGGACAACCAAACGGTAAAAAGAACAACGTACCTCGCACACTGTCCCACATAATATCAGGGTCTTCGGTACTGTATAGCTACTCAAATACTTTGGTCCCGTCCGGGCTCTGGTTCGGACTCAAATTGGCTAATCCAAAACCCGCGAGGAACCCGGCTTTCGCGAAAGCGTTAGTGAGAAAGGCGCGTTGAGGGTCGGTGCCTAGTTGATCTAAGAAATTTAGATAATGTCAACTAGATAAAAGGGGGTATTTATAGTTTACCATATTTTCGTTAGAAAACGGGGTTCCACTCGGTTCATCGGGTATAGGGTAGGCTCAAGTGGGAATTAGTTTACCAGTCATCTAGAATGGCGTATGCAGTGTGACATTGCTGTGTAAAGAGAAGCGATAAAGCAAGTAGAGCAAGCTTCGACTTGAGGACACTCAGCGAAGTCATTACTCCGGGGAATATAGCGGGTGAAAACGAATGTTAGGTCTAGTTACGCAGATCGAGGAGCAAGGCCAATGAGAGCGAGAGGTATTAGGGGGGAAAGGGACGTATATATATGTACCTGGGTCCTTGTGGCCCTAAGAGGCCCACTTGTCAATCGGCCTGGCCTAGTTGAGACTTAAGGAACCAGGGGGATATGCTTAGAGGATAATGCTACCCTCGTAAGTTACGCTACTTCCTATCTCCAAGGCAGACACTTAGATATTTCTCCATATGTAGGGATTAGACTAGGGTACTATGAGGCATGGGTAACCTCGGAACAGTTATTCCCGTAGTAGGGCGGCCCCCAAATCTCAGTTCATCCTTCATGAAGAGAGAACCGCTCTTTGGCTCCCGTAAACTGTCGGTTTACACCGCCCCCTGGCCCGTCGACCCTCTTGCTGCTGTTGGTCCCGGCCCGGTTCCGGCCCGGTTCCAGCCTTAAAGGCCCCGGGTGGCCTCAATATGTGACGGTAGGATCAAATTAAGGCGCCCCCGCAGCTTTCCCGAGATCCTTCGCGGCTGGAGCCGAGTCAGAACCAACACCGCCGAGAGCGTCCCCGGGGGGGGAGGCGGGAGGAGAAGGTGCCAAAGTCTAGACTTGTAGGGGAGCCAACACGGGGCTATGAGGCCCAAAAGGTAGCTCAGCTACAACTTTATTTAGCGCAACTAAGTGCAATAGGGGGGCTGAATATCGTCGACTATCGACCTTAATCGACTTCCTTCTTACTAGTCCGTTATCCGGGCGCTTCCTTTGTTTTTCTGCCGTGCGCCCCCGTGGGTCTGATATGAATATACACGGCCGGCGGGCCTAGGTAGTTATAAGGTAGCCGGTTATATCTCTGCGGCCGCGGATCGCGTGTCGGCGTAGCCGGCACTATAGGATCTAGTATAGCTCGATTATATAGAGTTTCTCCTCCTCTACTCTCGCCTTATCTATTATCGCTACAGTCACTAGGAGGTATAGAGGTCTATTAGCCTTAGGGTTAAGGGCCTTGAAGTCGGGAATGCTACTTTAGTATAGGCCTGGTCTAGGAAGAATCTATATTATTAGTATAGGTCCAGTATTTATTAGGAAGAATTGGGAAGGGAAGTAGGTCTAGTCTAGCGAAAATCTATATTAGGAAAACGGTAGGTCCGGTCTAAGGAGAATCTATCTATTAGGAAGTAGGAGTAGATCCAGTCTAGGGAGAATCTATCTATTAAGAAGTAGGAGTAGATCCGGTCTAGGGAGAATGGGAGCCGGTTTAACCTACACGGGCCGCGGCGTTCTTCTCCATGGTTAAAGTAGACGATTACAGTAGAGCCAGTAGGTTAGAGATTTGTTGTACTAGGATGAACGGGATAGTACGCTCCGCAGCCAGCCCCTGGCCATGGGCATCGAGCACTGGGGAGTTCGCGGCTCCGCTGTTATTGATTTGCTTGGAACGAAATATAGCCTGGATGTTACAATTGTTGTATTGCTTTTCCGCTTCGCGTCTCATTACCACATATTAGATACCGACAGGGACCTTGCTCTACTTCTAGTTTTCCTATTCTACGAGAAGCGCGGCGTCCCAGGGATAGTAGACGAGATCCTAATAATACGGCCACTGTAAGATCCAGTAATCATATCGATCAGAGGCTAGGTAACACACTTCCCTTTCTCCCTAACATCGCAACGATTAGACAGGCTAATCCTGTAAAGAATAGATATCCCTAGTTTAGCTAAGGCTGGGGGATATCTATACTATTGTCCGAGGGCTCGACGTAGGACGGAAAACCGGCACTGTCTAGACTTTGCAATTAAATTCCCGGCCATTGACCTAGATTGGAAAATGATAGTTCTGACTGGAACAAGGTCCCCTCAAGCCACGATGCGTCAAAGGCCTGCTGTAGAAGATCGTCCCAGGATTGGTCATGATCCTGCACATCTGGCAGTGACGCGAGGCCTGGTGACACTTTCTGCGTTGATGTTTCCCGATTGGAGACGTCTACTGATGCATGCCCGAATAAGTCCGCATGTTCCTGAGGTAGCCAACGGTGGGCAACTAGCTTCAGGACCCGGATTGCCCGAAGTGCCCATACCCAACCAATGCTCATCCGCTGGAGAGAGTGGATGACGTAAAGAAAGTAAATCTTTGCCTTTTCCTTCACTGTCTGGTTTGGCAAGGCCAAATTGAGCAGATGGATTATGCCGGCTGTCAGGGCTGGATGAATTATTGACATGGAAGCGGTTCTCTGATCGTGGGATGCCGGTCAATCGTCTATTCGCTACGAAGCGATGGAACTAAGTAGGTGTTTCCTACTTACTAAAGAATAATGTTTTTCGATCTCTTGCAGTATCAACGTCAGAGTCTCAGCGGATCTAGTACACTCTGAAAGGTTCTGGCCAGCCGTTTCGGTTTTAATACCGGACATCGCCGGGGTGGCTTGGCCAGAGATGAATGGGCGATGAATGAGGATGTTGATGCAATGATAATGAATACTAGGCGACCAGTTAAGATTTGAACGTATATGGAGTGGACAACAAGCCCGTACTGGAAGTAGTAAATATGTACAGCCACTGGTTGACCTGAGGCAAAAGAAGGCAGTCGGATCACGCTTGGAACTTTGTCGTAAAAGGCAGATAATTCAACAGCAGCCTTAAGAGCGGTAGCGGTTTTGTGTGCGGGGTTGGAATTGGCTCCCGGTGAGTAGCTATGGCGGCGTCAGCCGTCACTCTCCAGAAGCCGTCCCGGTTGGATATACCGAGGGTCAAGAAACGCACATTTCGTCCATGGGCCCAGCGGCCAGTCGGAGCATATCGCACGTATAGCGGAAATTGGTTATGGGATAGCTGATAGGAATGTCGAGCTTGGATTGTAACGACGATGATCCTTGAAAGCTTCTGTATTCAACCTCGGGTAGTATTGTAGGCAAAGGGCTGCGAATATCCCGTTCGTTGCATGCTCTTGGTCTACCCAGTGCGGTGCTGTGGAACCTACCTCCCACCCCCATCAGTTCAATATAACGAAAAGTGTTCGGTGTAGCCGACTTACGTTTCAATCACATAACAACCCCACCAAGCGATCGATCGGATTTCTGCCTCTTCTGTTGTGAGACGTCCCGATTCGACGCACTGATGAGTGTCAGTGTGAAGGCCTAGAGAATACGCCATCCTCACGGCAATGCCTCCGTTTTATCAGCAGAAGGTAGATCTATTGCGGGAGCCTCTACATACCAATATACGTCCATCCTGCCGATTCGAGGTCCAATGACATCTCCATAACTGAGATCAACGCCGCGGCAATCACGGTTGGAAGCCGGGGCGCTTCAATTTCCTCGAAGATCAGTTGCTTTGCCTTGGAAGAGAAGAATGTACCGGCAGTTCTCGGATCATAAGCACCGCGGCCGTCCAGCTCGTCGGAGTAACGAGCAGCCACCGCAAGCATCGCGTAGAGCAAAACTGGTGTGCAGTACTCGTTATCTTGCGCTTCACGACTCCGATTCCAGGCATCTTCATGGACGATATATTGCCATGAATTCTGCCACGTCCAGAACAGAGTCAAGAGTGCGTCCTGAACGGCCTCAGCTACGTCGACCTGGCCGATCCCTAGTCGCTGGCTCCTGTCTGCGGAAAATTTCAGCAGATGAAGATGACACCTCTCATCTATTTGTTCGTTCACCATGGCGAGATTGCTTCGAGTGTCGAAGAAACGCAGTTCTTGACCCTCCCCTAAGCTTAGTCCACCGTCGAGGTCCACTACTTCTCGGACTGGATCGTGACCAGCTGAAGTGTCAGTCAAGTCGTGGTTCTGCTGGTTAGGTATAGAACTCCGGGGTGACTCTGGCCCCAGTGAAACATTATCATCCCGCCCTTCATACTTCGCTATTCGTCGCTCGAGATTATCAATACGAGAAAGCAAGGACTGAATATAGCGCTTGCTTGGTGGTCTAATAATCTGTTACTATTTTTCGATGCCGTAAGAAGAAGATAAGTGGAAACCTCACTTGCGCTTTTCTTCGGAATATTGATACTCGCAGGTTTCTTGAAATGCGGTGCATCTCGAACAACTTGGTTTGGCTCCATCGCACTAATAGTGACGTTGAAGACGCGTCAGGCCAGCGCCCACCATGACCATGGCCGCAAGCCATCAGCACTTACCTTGACACGCCTCCTTCGACACGCCTGGCATGCTACAGAGACACGCTGACGAAAGCTCATATTGGAAAGGAAATTGATTGAGAAAGGAGAAAGCTAGGTAGGATAGAGCAAGATAGAATTGATAGGTGGCTAAAAAAATCGATTTTTGGTAAACTCTAAAGCTTACCTTCTAATTGGGCTCGGGGTGCCCCACCATGACGCACAGCCGGGGTAATGCCCTTCCGCACGTGTTCCAACAGCCCACCTCGCTCGACATGGGGTCAGTCATACCCCAGGTTCTAAAGCACCCTTTCAACGGTCCATCCCTCCTTCCCATCACCTCGCTTCTCGCGATCCTCGAAAAATGGTCGGAAAATGGTGGAAATAACATTATCCGCATCGAACTTCGGCGTATACCCACTGTCCTCCCGGCTGACAACGCGCCCTGAGATCAGTGGCATGCCGACCAGAATGTTAGCCTTATCGGGCAATTCCTTGGCAAACAATCGACTAAGTGTTTGAGAGGCCGATTTGACAGATGATAGCGAGGCGACGGCTTGTTCTGGCTCCTTATCTAGCACGCCACCAGTGACGAGAAAAAGTGGCCATTCGCCCTCTGTGACCCGGCTAACCTCGGCGTTGCCGTCGGCAAACCACTGACCGGCAACCAGAGTGCCCACCGCTGAGACCTTGAAATCTTGCTCCAGCTCGTAGGGCGTCATCTCGGTGACATTGGATAAAGCGACTCGGGCAGCATTGTAGCTCAGGACGTCCAGCTTGCCCCCGAGTTCTTGGACACACCAGTCAAGAGCCGCCTTCAGTGTTGTAGGCTCGCCAGCATCGGCAGCCCGGTAGACGACTTTACCACCTTTGTCTTTTTGGGCTCGGCGCACCTCGTCAGCGATGGCCGACAGGCTCTTCTCGGAACGGGACACTAGGGCGATATTCCATCCCAGGCTCGCTAGCCATACGGCAAGGGACTTGGACATAAGGGAGCCGACTCCCACAATGGCGATATTCCGGTTTTCTCTGACGCTCATTTTGACTATGTGTCGCGTGTGCGAATGTGGTGGATTGTTCGGTTTAAGATAGTGTTGGTTCGTAAGAAGGCCCTCGAGGGTTTAACTGAGACGAATGAGTATTTTGGAGATGGTTGGCTGTAGACGATAGGTGGTATTCGTAGGCATATTTATACGCATCATTCAAGTAGGGCCGTTAAAAGATTTTCCTTGGTTCTTTCCCCATGTATTCAACCTAGACGTCATTGGTGCTTTGGGAACTGCTTACTGAGAGATAATTATTGTATCGCACTATATGCAATAATATTCGTATGTACAGCTATGGATGCGTTACCAAGCACGCCACTATCGATTAACTAATAGGTGCGGAAGGGCATTATCCGCAAGGTGCTCCAAAACTTCAAGTCCACGGCGATTATCAATTATTACAAAGCAAATCACTACCACAGGTAGGTGCGGAAGGGCATTATCCGCAAAGAGCCCCATAGCAAGGCTGACTCATATTACTTTATATATGTGGCCTTACACTGGGGCAATCATCGTTGAGTTGTTACGGAAAGCAAACGTTCATAAGAATCTCTATTCTAAAACAATTGCCAAATCTATAACTCGCCGCAATGTCTATCTTCCATATGGTCTTCTTTAAGTTCAAACCTGATATCTGTACTACTACTCAAGACAGAGTATGCAATGCTAACTGTCCTCGTCGCTTGACAAAAGCTAACCATTCCCTATTTCAGATTCTGCAGGAATTTTTGTCTCTTCCACAGATATGCAAGGACTCTTCTCAGAACCTGTACATCAAAAGTATACGAGGCGGAGCAGAATGTAGTACTGGGTCCCCAAGTGTAAGTTAGATTCCCTCGGTCGTTTATCACACAGAACTGCCACCTTTGGATGTTAAACTAACGACTTAGGAATATACCCACTTCTTCTTGGTTGAATTCAGTACTATGCAGCAACGCGAGTACTATAAGACTGTGGATCCCGTTCATGTCGATTTTGCATCACGCATTATTCCCATGCTAGGATTTATTAAAATGTCAGTCTTTCAGGAAATCAGTTTTGAGACACCGTGACGATGTATCTAGCACAGAACATCAAAAAGTCATTAGTATCGAATATATAGAGGTCAAATATTATAAGGAAATTTTATTAGCCTTTGAAAAATGTACATGGGTATATTGAATACTTGATCTACTACGCATTAACAGACCAACTTTTAATCCCCCACCCTTATCCCCTTTCTCCATAGCTCGTAGATACTAGGATAGGCTTTACTTAATCTAGGAAAGCTGTCCCAATTTTATAGGTGCCCGCAAAGCGTCTTACGCCACTTTAATTCCTACATACGCCAGCGTGTGACCACCGCCTGTTTCGATGTCGTGCTTCAGAGATGGGACGGGGCCCGCCCCTGTTTATAAACGGCTCTCATGCCAGTCATGAGTTTTAGTCTGCGTATGTGTATAGGAATGTAATTGCGGTAGTTCTGTCCTGAAAATGCTGCAGCGCGCCGATTGTCACGGCCAGTGGCCTAGATGTCTCGCTGCCAACTATATATACTTACCGGATCTGGAAATAAAGCTTATTTGAATCTCCCTAAGGGCGTTTTATAGCCCTAGAAAATCACCCTATTACCCTAGCTGCGACGTACCGAACTACGGAGATGGCCCTTATAGTGGCCACAACCCACTACCCGACAGACGCGTCGGCCTCACCTCATGTCCGTCACCAACTTCTTCTGTTGTTCGAGCTCTCGGTTGCTTAAAGGTCTCCTCCTGCATTTGGCAATTCTACCATCTGGCACAGTTTCTCCCGCTTTTAATCCGCGAACAGCTTGAGAGGCGAACACGATGGCATCGAAGGCTGGGCAGCGACTCTTGTCCCGAAACCGAGAAATTGACGGACTGTCTCTTCCGATACATGATTGATCTACTAAATAAGCACCGCAGTCGGAAGGCGCCGTGTTTCACTGGCATCCCATATGCTTCCCCTTTACGGTCTCCATTGCCGTGGTGGCAGCACCTTTTACCCTTACTACTGTCCTCCAGGCCCTTAAGTCGAGCAGCCGGGCGATTAGGGAGTGGTCCGCAAGAACGTGGAGAAGATGGAGCTGGCGGGAGATGAACCGGCTGTCTTTCGCGCATACCCCTGTCTTGCGGCTGGAGCAGGTGGTCAGCCTGCTGACGCGGTACGAGACCTCGCTTTGGCAACATCGATCCGCTGGGGCCGCGGATGATGTGGACAGGGTGGGGTCGTGGGTCGGGTTATACTTAGGGTTAATCCTACGGATCTTCATATATGGCTATAGTCGATTTAGGCAAACCGAAACTGAATAGCACCTAGGGTTAAGTGGACGAGGAGTTGGCCGAGAGAGTAGTGTAATGCTCTGATAAAACTGTCATCGATAGCTAGGTAGTTTACCTGGCCGTGTGTTTTGTTATCTCTTTTTATGAGGGAGCAAAGGATAATGAATCGGAGATATAGAAATAGCGTTTTAATAGTGTCGATTCAAGGAGGACCTCTATTGTCCATGAACTATGGACTATATGTAGTGAAAGGGAAGTATCTTGTCTCCATCGCGTTGTAACAGAATTTCCTTTACCGAAAGACCTCTTCCTGGTAAATAATGCATTATCAGAGTAGGGATTTATCTAGCAGCCTAATTCCTTGCAGATTTCAGTTGTGCTAAATGTGCATTCATGGTTGCAAATGGCGATCTGGCGGGCACGGCCACTGCATGCTTGGGTGCATTTCAGGTTCTCCTGAAGGGTGCATTGCGGGTTGCCGTCTGGATAAGGGCAAGCACGCTTTTCAATGGTAGCGAGGCTCGAAGTGCCGCTGTTGGATGTTGGGATGGCGCTGGTAAAAGTGGCAAGAGTGGCCATCATAGTCTATCCTCCCAGAGCGAGATTAGCTATTGATCTGCGATGGATGACAAGCCTTCCTGCAGGGGGTACACTTACAAACTTAAGGACATGCATTTTGAGGGTTGTGAATTGAAGAAAGACAATTAGGAACTCTCGGTTTGACTGGATTGTTATGGGAGAAATAGTAACTTGTTGATGAGGTCTCCTATTAGATTATATACTTATCGATATCTAGAGCGATAAGACCGACTTATATCCGATATCCCACTTTTTTTTGAACTTGGCTGTAGGATTCGAAGGATTCAAGAGATCGACATGAGGCCGAGTTTGAAGGAGCTGATGGCCCTTGGCGGTGTCGATCGCCTGATTATCTGATAAGGAAGGATCGAAAAGCCAAGAGCCGTAGCGGGGTTGTATGCTGGCGCGCGGTTCAGGGGCCATCGGCACTAAGGCTGACTTGGCAAACACGTTCCACTACCCAGTTACTCGCCCTGTTTTTCATCCCCTGCATAGGAAATCGGTACTTCAAGTCTCTTACTTAGAATGTTGGTGACTTTCGTTCTTTTCACGCTAGCTGGGGTCCCTTGCTCCTCTGGGATATCTTGTGGGCCTGCCCCTACTTCCCCGTATGACCGGAGTACACTCGACGGCGGTTTATCAAGGACGCTTGGTTGCGGCAGCTCCACATGTATGCTTGCAAGTTCTGCGAAACCCGTACCCATGGCTTCGCCGAACCCCCCCCCTGCCGAAAGAGAAGGGGTAAGTATGATCCCCAGGCATCTGTCCCTAGGCTGTAGCAGAAAAGACATATACTGCTTGGTAGGCACGAGGTGGGGCTAGGCTACGAGTTTGTATTTGATAAGTCTCCCGGAGCGTATGACCTATTTAAGAAGGGGCCTCGCGCCACACTCTCTTAGGGCGGTGTCTAGTGCGTCTTCCGTGGCTGGCCGTCTCTCTGGGCGGCCGGCCGGCCACGTGCACTCAAGGAGGATATGCTGAAGGGTTTCGTCTGCTGTGCCGCATGCGCAGGTGCTAGTGTATCTAAGGACGCCACGCCATGCGAGGTATTGCTTGAGACCAATGTGGCCCGTTCTGGCTTGGATAAGGAGCCTGCTCTTAGCCTTGGTTAGGCCAGCGTGCCGCTTCTTGACTTGCTTGCTGTTCCACGCTGGGTCGCGGCTGGCAATTGTGGAGTGCTCGTTTTTTACGCACTCACCGCAAGAGCCGCGTTAAGGAGAGGGTGCCCGAAGTACTGCCACTTCGCGAAGTGATTTTGTATTCCCAAAATCTGACCAGTTCGACCCCACTCATGGTTTGTTATTACACCGGATACCCATGAATCTCGCTCGAGCCAACTCGCAACAGTCGTTATTACCTTCAACATTCCAATATCCCTTGTGCTCAAGGAGGCCATGACCCTGTCCTTCCGTCCGTTTTCCACCCTCACCGCATCACACCGAGAGGAGACCCAAGCCGATGCTCCGGTTCCGGTGACGTCTTTGGACTTCTTGGCCACCCCACAAACATGCTCCGGATGCAGTCAGCGAGGGATGGAGCAAGGGATTCAAGCAGCTCGACGGAAAGCTGAGCATTCTCTCTCACAGAAACGTAAGAAAGCACGCCAACACCGTTAGCATATTGGGTGTCTGTGTGGGCGATCTGAATGGTTCACCCACCTTTGCTCTGGTGCTCGAATACTCGAAGCTGGGCACACTGGCTTCCCTTCGCCCAGATCTGTCTCCGGATCACGAACGGGAGTTCTTTGAACTTATCGAAGCGGTCAGATCGACTAAACTAAGCCATCGTGGATTGGAGGTTACCCAAAACGAGACGCTTAGCAGAGGTGCGTTCCAAATACCCCTACAGCAAAAAGGGCTTGAGGTCAGGATTGCCGCCGAGAATCAATGTTGTAAATGGCTGCCTTGCCGTTACGTGGCTCTCCGAGCTGACCCCTAAGGCGGTGTTAATGGCTGCATAACAACTTACCAGTGGCTGAATTGGGTGGAAAATTCCAGACTAGTCTTTTCAAATTGCAATGTAGCCGTTTTTTTTCTTATTCCTCCTCTGAAGCACTTAATACTGCGAAGGGCGCTTGCGACTCTCTCTGGCAGTAAGTGAATTTGACTTGGTCGATATTTACGGCGGTACATACTACATCGAAGCGGCACCTTCTTACCAAGCGCAATGGCCTCCGTCTACCCGTAAGTCCGACCCTGTCATAAAACTGCTACCGTCGCCTAGTAAGAAGACAACTGGCGCGCGGAACTCGTCAGCCGTGCTTAAACGGTACAACATGTTATCTCCAACCCATTGAGCCTCCATGCCGGGCTTCTGCAACGACTCTGCCGTTGCTTCAGTGCGGATGTATCCAGGAGAAAGTGTATTAACCCGGATGAGAGGCATGTCAACTCGGGAGCCCCATTCAGCTGCAAGGGAGCGTCCCAGTTGGTGGACGGCTGCCTTTGACGCGTTATATCCGGCCGTGTCGACTCCCTGTATGAAGAAAATGACACTTAGAAACGGGGTCCGAAGGCGGGGCTATCCGTTAGATACTGACCCTGTTGGATACGTAACCGCTCATGCTTGCTACGAACACCATGCTCGCACTTAGGCCCGTCTTCTTCACCTCCTGAGCCACGAGCCGAGCGACGACAAACGTTCCGGTGGCGTTTATGTCGAACATCCGGCGGAAAGAGTCGACGGGAAAGTCCGTCGCAGGGCCGTTGAGTGAAATGCCGGCGCATGCGAGTAGTCCGCGAATAGGGCACTGAAGAAGCGGTACGAATTTGGAAAACGCATCCTTCATGGTCTGCTCGTGCCGAACGTCGCAGGAATAGTAATGTACCGTGCGCCCGTGATGTTTCGCGGTCTCCACGACACCACCTAACAATCGCGTAAGTTCGAGCGCCTAGCAAGTTTGGAGATATTGAATGCGGGATACTAACGCCACTGGGCCGTATCGGGGTTGTCCACGACATCGAGGCAAACGACGTCAGCGCCGCTCTCGATGATGGCCTTTGCCACGGTCGTCCCCAAGAAGCCGCAAGCACCGGTAACTGCGGTTTTGATCTTAGATTAACGGCGCTCCAGATTCCGGAATCTGCTCAGCGGCCCATACCGACTACTGTTCGGCCATCAAGCCTGAAGAGCCGTTCCACGGGCGCGGCGGGGTCGCCCTGGGGCGGCTTGGACTCGCGGTATTTCGGGTCATGAACGTTTTCTTCCTTCATTTTGTTCCGTGTCGACGTTACACAGCCGGTCCAAAAGTGGTTTTGTTTATGCAGCGGTCGGGGTTGTTCCGAAAGCAAAGCGAGCACGAATTTTATGGCATAAAAAACGTGGAGAATGTCTTCAAAGCGACGTCGGAGGTAGTGAACCCCTGGCCGGCGACGGTCTTGACACGGCCCGATGGTATCTGGGCACCAAGTCTGCCAACTCGGTTAGCCTCTGTGGGGTCCGTGTGGGGAAGGGGCCGTATACGTACTTCTCCCCATGGGGATTGGCAATCCTGGCATAATCCTCGGATCTCTCGTTATAAAACGATTAATCCCTTCTCCACAGGGCTCGATAAGACAGTGGCTCTCGGTACGACCTTCAATTTGTCGTTCGCCACTACCTCCAATCTTTTCATCCTCAAACTTACCCCTCTCCCTTTCTCTAACGAGCGGCGACGGGACTAACACCGGCGAGATGTCGAAGTCCTCAAGCCATGACAGCCCCGTTGAGGGCGGGTCGCGGATCTGGTACCACACCACCATGTTCAACGTGTCTGTAGTCGCAGCCTGCGCTTTCATTGCACCCGGACTGTGGGCTGCGATGAACGGCTTAGGAGGTGCGGGGTCAGCGGACCCCTACTACGTCAACGCCGCCAACGCCGTCATCTTCTGCCTCCAGGTAGTCGTCTGCATCTTCGGCAGCGCCCTCATCGCCAGGATTGGACTGAAGTGGGCCTTTGCACTCGGCATGACGGGCTTTCCCATCTACGCAGCGAGTATCTACTGCAACGTCAAGTACGGCAACGCGTGGTTCCTGATGGTGGCATGCGTTGTAGACGGAGCCGCGTCGGGGATCTTCTGGTTGACTGAGGGCGCCATCATCCTCGCCTATCCGGAGAAGCACAACAGAGGGAAATACCTGGCTTACTGGCTCGCCAGCCGCATCGTTGGCCAGATGATAGGAGGATCGGTCACGCTCGGCGTAAATGCGGACCGCCGCGAACAGGGACACATCAGCGTCGAAACCTATGTGGTCTTTATCTCCATCCAGGCCATGGGTCCCTTTGTCGCGGCCCTCCTCTCCCCGCCGGAGAAGATACAGCGCTCGGACCGCACATGCGTCGAGATCAGCATCCCCAAGACCCTACGAGAGGAGCTACTCATTATGTGGAGGCTCATGTGCCGCAAAGAAATCCTACTCCTCATCCCCATGATGTTCCAGAGCGTCTTCTCCGAGGCCTTTTTCTCGACATACAATGCCACCTACTTCACCGTGAGGGCGCGCGCTCTCGCGTCACTAGTCGCCAGCACATGTGTTATCGTCTCCAACTTCTCGTTAGGTTTCTGGCTGGATTGGCGCAAGCCAACACTCAACACGAGGGCGGTCGGCGCGTTCGTCTTCATCTACGCATTCGAGATGTCGCTATACATCTACGCCATGGTTGTCACGAAGGAGTACGAGGCAATGGACACCCCCCCGGTGCTGGACTGGACGGACCCCGGATTCGGCCGCGGCGTGTGCGTCTACATCCTGATGCTTGTCGGCTTCAATCTTATGTACGATTATTTGTATTGGCTCGTCGGAACCATCAACCGGGACGGCGCCGACCTTGTGCGTCTGAGCGCTGTGATTCGCGGCATTGAGAGCGCCGGGCAGGCCATCTCGTATGGGATCAACTCCATTGACACGTTCGCGCTTTCCGGGGCGGTTGCGGTCAACCTATCTTTCTTCGCCGCGTGCATTATCCCGTCTGCCGTCGTCATTTACAAAGTTGGCATCATCGATGGCGTCAAGGTGAACGAGATTATCCAGGACGACCTTGCCGCATCGGAGGGCAGAGACGCCGGGAAGGATTCCAAAGCGCCTGCGGTGGAATCATACGACTGAGATCAGTAGGACTGCGGCCTTCTTTATTTTCTTTGCCCATGAACTAATGACTGGTCCTGTTTACTTAATTGCTTTAATTGGCGCGTACACCGGAAATGTCAGGAGTCGTGGCTTGCTGTTATGGCAGGGCTCACATGGCCAAACACGTGAGCACTTGCATACAGCATGTATATAAGGCGAACACCTACCTTAGATAGAAAAAGGGCAAGACTTAAACCCGGCAGAGACCTACACCTATGTTACAGTAGTCGAACGCCTGCTGCAGACATAGAGGGTCTCAGAGCCTAATATATCGCGTCTCCCAGTCACTTGCGCACTGGTTACGGTAAATGCAAGACCTACCATATGCTCGTGATTCACAAGCCGCGAGACCGCAGAACCGTAACACTTCCGGTCATGCCAACTGCGCCAAACATCAAAAGATGTTCCAATGCAGCTGCAACGAAGCTGCGTTGACCGCAAGTCCGTTTGGTAAAGCATATGCACCAGCTGCCTCTGATTCCGCCACCTGACAGAAAACGCAATGGTGTGGCCGAAGAGTTTTATTGGCCAAGAAAAGCTGCGCTCCAACCAAGATATAGCCTCGTCGTTATAAGCGAAATTCAAGTTTAAGGTCCAAAATGTTTCCACAATTCACCGCGTAGATTTCAGGGACACCTTGAGAATGCTC
Source organism: Scopulariopsis brevicaulis (assembly GCA_017657125.1). Taxonomy (NCBI): domain Eukaryota; kingdom Fungi; phylum Ascomycota; class Sordariomycetes; order Microascales; family Microascaceae; genus Scopulariopsis; species Scopulariopsis brevicaulis. The sequence continues at coordinate 50,678 of JAGFNX010000019.1, forward strand.
ATCTTCGTAGTTTTGCGTAGAATGCTATTTTCGGCTGTTTCGACCAGAGCAACAGGGTATTAGCGGTGTCAATCCTTTCGTTCTTCTGTATAAGGCTAAATTTACAAATCTATTCCCAGTTCACTACGTTCTAATGTACTCATCCACAGGTAACCGGTTGTCCATAATGTCGTCCGCGTTGAGGAAGTCCGTGCTAGCCACGCGATGCCTCGCCGCCGCCTCGTCCGGAACAATCCCCGATGCCACATGACGCTTGACCAGCCTGTCCCGTGCGACGTCGCGGTCCGCATCGACAAACCAGAGCTCGTCCATCAAACGAGCAGCCGACCTCCAGGGCTCCCGCTCTAGACTGAGATAGAGGCCCTCGAAGATGACAACCTGGCCCCCGGAGGGGATGGCGATGTCGTTCTCGACAGGGTCTTTAAGTGCGTGGTCAAAGCTAGGCGCGTAGACAGTGGCCGTGGCGTCCGTCAAGGGTTCGCGCAGCAAGAGTATTAATTGATGGAACCGTTCGGCGTCGAAAGTGAATGCGGCGCCCCGGCGGTGGATAGCCTCCGCCGGGTTTGGCATTGCCGCGAGCTGAGACCTGTATAGATGAAACCCGTCCATGGGGACAACGATTACCGCCCTGTCCGCTCCGTTGCCGCGGTATTGAGTGGCTATTCGGGCGGTGACGGCCTCCGCCAACGTTGTTTTTCCCGAGCCTGGGATCCCGGATATCGCTATCAATACTCTTTCGGTGGGCGGCTTTTCCTTTCGCAGGCCTGCGGTGATGAGAATCAACAACATCAGGTCGGCTGTGCCTTTTCTCGATTATTCAATACTTGTTCGTCCGCGACCACTCACAGAGTGCTCTCTCGGCAAGCCGGTCCACCCTCTGGACCCCGGCTGGCATCGTATTGACGGTCATGGTGATAAGAGAGACGAATCAAAGAGGTTCAAGAGGGGTAGTATCGGCAGGCACAGAGCCGCTTCCCTTTGGGCGCGACATGGGGCCGCGGCTTTATTCATCTTAGTTCTTCGACTTCGGGTTAAAGACGGTGAATTCTCCAACAGGGACGGGCCATCGTTCCCGGCCGGCTGCGGCGGCGCCTGTCCGCCGGTGGGCGCGTCTTCTTGGCAGATCCAGCGGCATGGAGACGGCCCGACATCGACGAATCCAAGCGAAGCAAAGGTGGGGACGGGAGTGGGCCCACGTCACCGGCCGACATCGCGAAGTACCCTGTACAGGGCCGGCTTTCGCGTAATTGAAAAATGACTCGAGGTTTAGCCCATCCGACTATGTATGTGGGAGGAAGGGCCATTCCAGGACATGAGAGGCGGTCTTCCGTACCGCCATTTCAGTATCGGGGAAACGCGGCGAAGGATCGCCGGCAGCCGTTCTACGAGCGGGGCTCGCTGACGCCAGTGACCCCGCTCCTGGGTAGCAATCGTAGAAGATCTTTCCCTCTCTGCCTCTTTATCCTTTCTTTTATAACTTCTTGAAAGGGAATGGACTAAAGTGCCAAAGGGGCGTAGATTTCAACCATATGCGGAATGAAGGGTCATGATACATAGGGAGGGACCACCGCTAGAGAGATGCGGAATTCCAGATGTTCCCATTACCCGGCTTTGAAATCATAATTCGCCATCCTCAGACAATCGGTGTGGGGAAAGGGTTCAGCTATGGGCCGAGACCCCGAGACCGTCAGCAGGGCCGGAAGCCCCTCCTTGCTTAATGCGCTCATTAACCCAAAAGGATCTCGCCGTTCTCAGTGAGCAATTGGTAGCGTATGCTGAGGAGACCGGAAGGCGGGGAAATGTGGGGTCAGCTACGAAGAGCGTCGTCGTCCTTCTGTCCTGTCCCGTTAGTGCCGTGGCCGGAAACCCCAAGGTGGAGAAATGCGGGCTAGTGCAGAGGGGAGAATTCTGGGGAGCGAAATAAAGCTTCCAGAGGTTGGACTTGCTTCCCCTCAACGGGGAAGACACGGCCCATCTCACATGCACAACAGCGCCGCGCCGACGATATGTCGTCGCCGCAAACCGAGTCAAGCCCGGCGTAGGTGGTTATTAGTCCGTGGTTAGTTGGGAAAGGCCGGTCGGGCACTAATATCGGTCCCAGGTGCTTGGTGTGCCGTCAGAGAAAGGTGGCGTGCGACCGGCGGCGTCCGAGGTGTGGATTGTGTTCGAAGAACAACTTCGACTGTCAGTACAAGTCAAGACAACACCGGCCGGGTCTACGGGCCGGCTACGTAACACAATTGGAGAGCCAGTTAAGTAAGTCAACGAGTTCCTTACCCCTTCCCGACTCCCCATGAGGGGTGTTACGGAGTTCGTTTGTTCTTCCCGCTAATTCTGCCGCATCCATCCTTAGACGACGTCGAGAATCGGCTTAGGAAGGTCGAGGCGCAGCTTCAGCGGGAAACCCATGCTAATCCCAGCCCAATCACCCGTACAGGCCGGGGTTCGACAATCTCTGTGTCGCCACTTGGCGGGCAAGTATTAGATGCCGATTTCTGGGATCCTCCAGCGGGTGAGGGTGAGCAAACGCCGTCGCCCACTTATCTCGACACAGGAAATACCGTTGCCCCTGACGCGCTGCCGATGCCGACAGTGGACAGGGCGCTGGCCATCTGGGTGCAAAAGTACCAGCCCTGGTTCCCCATCCTCCACCCGGCATCTCTGGGAAACAGCTCCGGTTCTGTCAATTCTAGATATGCATTGCCTCGGAAAGCCGTGACAGCAGTGGTTGTGTTAGATGAAGAGGGGCTGCGACACTGGGAACGGAGCACTGCCGCGAAGGTGGTGCGTGATGCCGTGCTCGAGGGTTTCACGGTGTCATCGTTGCAAACAGTGCAAGCTTTGCTGATAATATCTAACCACTATTACGCCAACGGAAATCTCACGGAGTTTTGGAACACCCTAGCCATATGCAAAAAGTAAGATCCATCTTATTCAGGTTATCCGCCTTTAACCATTCTCTCTTGCTGCGAATACATACCCGTGGACGTCAAGAGAGATGAGGATATTTTTAGAAAGAGTTTCTAACGTTGGCAGAATATCCTTGCATCTCGGATTTCATGATATCGCTGCGAAGACACCATGGACGCGTAGTGCTGGCCCTCGCAAAACAGAAAAGCCTAGATTCAACAGCACAATCGAGAAAGAGGAAGCCATTCGGGCTTTTTGGATGATCGAGATGCTGGATAGTATATCCACTCTTGGTTCTTCGGACTACCTGAGCTGCCTAGCGATACCTCCAACACTGCGCCTCCCCTGTCTTGAATCCGTGTGGGCAGCGCCTGAGCCAGTAATTGACTACTCCGCGCCGCGGCATCTCGAGTACTCCTCCAGCTTCTCCCTCTGCATCATCCTAGCGATGGATGAGCTTAGCGTCATCCGCCAATTTCTAGGCAAGCCGTACGACCTGTCAAGATTCGATCAGAGGCTGGACTGGCAGAGCGAAGCGCAGAGGCTCGACGAGAGACTGACTAACTGGCGTGAGGAGTTTGTGGCGGCTGTGTTCCGACTAATCAATGCCGAGGAGGACCAGTGTCCGCGCGGAGAAATGGAGCCGCTGATCGTACTGACGAACTGTGTCCTCAATGCGTAAGTCTATGCCACGTAGCAACTGCGTTACCCTAGTATGCGTGTAAGTTAACAATGCCCGACAGGGCGATCATCGTCCTCCTGCAGCAGATGGCGCCCTTTCCACGGGATATCGAGAGAGAGGTGGAGTCTGTAAGTTCACTCTCCATGCAACCCATGCAGGAATAACTGTTTCCGCCTGTAGTGGGCCTTTGCCACCACCCGATGTGTCTACGCCTGTGAAAACATGGCTGCCAAGATTAGACGAATTGGGGCAGATCAGCTTAACTCCCAGCCGCCTTACCTTATACTTCCTGTCTTTATCGCGGCACGCTTCTATGTCGGTACGTACTGCCCCGTTCCCGAAATGACGATCCGAAATCTGTTTCTCACGCCCGTCTCCGTAGTGTACTGCAAGGCGCTCGACGCGGACGTCTCTGCCAATCTCCACACTCTAGCATTTGCGCTCCACAGCTTCAGAAAGCGTTGGCCTCTTGCCCGACAGTACGAAACGATAATTAGGACCGCTGTAGCCGAGCACAGGAGCCCGATAGAGCAATGCGTGTTGCCCGTTGAATTCTACGACTTTCGTTATTCCACCCTGGAAATTACAGGTCTGCTTCAGGCTACGGCGGAGGGGGTGAGCCACCAAGGAGTAGAGGAGCGCTAGGGAAGCAGACAGGGAACCTTCTCCGTCCTACTTTGAAAGGGATAGATAGGCTCATAGCCTGGTCGGCCTTGACGGGTATATTGTTATATCACGAAGCACTCGGGATCACTATGGCCATGTATAGAGATATAGAGCCCAACAAGTGCATTCGACAATAGACCAAATATAGTATTAAGAGGGTCTAAATCTCTACGCCTTCGATGAGATTCTTTATGCCCTCGCCTCTCTTCGTCGTCTCCCATGCGCCTGCTGCGTCTCTGAAGGGTACGATGCTGCTTATCAAAGGCTTTACAGATAGCCTGTTAAACGCCAGTAGCTCAAGCGCAGCCTCGTAGTCGCCCGGGCCGTATCTGAAAGACATCTTCAGGATCAGCTCTTTCTCGAACATCCCGAACAGAGGCAGGGTTACTTCCGGTTTACCCATCCCAACCTGCACAAAAATGCCGCCGGGTGCCAAGGCGTACAGGCCCGTCTGAGCGGACGACTGGGCGCCAGTGCACTCGAGGACAATGTCTATATCGTCAACCTGGGCCTCCTCTTTTAACCTTGACGCCTCGCGTTCCGGGGACAGCGATATGTCTGAGGCAAAAGTAAAACAGTCAACATAGCCTCGAGCAAAAGCTAGCTTTTCCTGGTTGATATCGGCGATAATGACGCTCCTGGCTCCGAAAGACCTAGCCGTTGCGGCCGCGAGCAGCCCGATGGTCCCGGATCCTTGAACCAACACGGACTGGCCGGGTCTGACCCCGGCCAGGCGGATCACATGGACAGCGACGCTCAGAGGCTCCACCAGTACGGCCTCCTGCAAGCTCAGGGCGCTCGGGATGGTGTGAACAAAATCCTCTTCGACTTTGTAGAAGCGAGCTAGATTGCCGTCATTGGGAGGGGAGGCGGCGAACCGCATGGAAGGGCAGGTGTTGTATCTTCCGGCCTTGCACTGCTTACAGCGCCGGCATGGGAGACCCGGTTCGATGGCCACGCGGTCGCCAGGCTTAACCCGTGTGACAGCAGTTCCGACGACCTCGACTATCCCGGAGGCCTCGTGGCCCATGACCATGGGTTTAGCCTCAGATATCTCTTTGGCCCCAGAGCCCCCGTGTACCCACTGGTGAACCTATCAGAATGGGCTTAGCGACTCATACGGTGTGGAAGGATTAGAAGGGAACCCCGAGGGAAAAACTAACATCGCTGCCGCAGACCCCGACGTAGGAAATACGGACTATAACCTCGTAAGGTTCCCGGATCTCGGGGATTGGCCGATCTTCAAACCGTACTTTTCCCGCGCCATAAAGAACGCAGGATAAGTTCCCCTGCCATAAATCAAGTTAGCCAGGTATATGCCACGGTTAGCCTCGGGCGAGTAGAGCGCACGTTAGAAGGCATTACTGCTGTTGGCGCAGGCTTACAGGGTGGTTGTTGGCGGCCGTTATCGCGAGGCCCTGGACGATGCGAACGTGTGTAATGTTCTTAATATAGATAGACTTTTGGAGGAACCACGGCACCAGAGTAAGCGGCGTATACCCCTTAAAGCCCCTCCCGACCCTGACGAGGGCCGAGCGAAATAACCCCACCAAAAATACCTTAGTCACGATACGTAGTTATACGGCTCAAACACGGCCCGACGTATATTTTTGTCTACACCTTTCGGACTAGACAAGGCTTTTAGGTTCCAGTGCAGGTGTTACGCGTGTCATAATTACTGTCTGGGACGTAGCTAGCCTCTAATACCAGAGACTCCGGAGATTGTACAAGGAAACAGGATAGATTGAATTTTCCGTGATTTAGAATATATCATTAATGATAGCATTAATATACACGATATTCTTATAGTTATAGGCCTAGCTAGCTCCATTAAGGAGGCTTGCAATACCTCCTATACCTAATAGACTAGATCGCCTACTTTACCTCTTTAATTAAAGCCCTGCTATTATAGGCTGATAGGTGGCTGGACCTCCTCGCGGGCCCCGAAGTGTTCAGCACGAACCCATGGTGGAAGGCGTTAGATCGCCGCGAGATCATCTGGGGCGATATCGCAAGTTGAGGAAAGGAGATGCATATCCTTCTTTATGTACGGAGGGCTAACTCCTTCACCTTTGGTCCATCCCCTACATAGGATATCATGGTAAGTTACACCCTACGAGCTCATTGAACCATACGTGGACGAGGTCTTTAAACTTCTGGACGTATACAAATATACTGATGCGGTATTAGCGGCTCTCACGTTCCAGAGCGAGGACACCGCCGGCTGTGCCTACGGCTTGACATCCCTCCGATACCCCATTGGCTTTAAATCCTACAACACGGCCGCTCTGAGGAAGGTGTACCACGACATCGACGAGGCGTTTCGGCAGGTGCCCGAGGTATCAGGGTTCTTCTTCTTGTTCGAAGGCTACTGAACCCTGGCCGTCCGTGCCGTTGACGAGAGGAGCACCGCGTTCCCTCACCCCAGTGACGACATCCTAGTCGCATCGTACGTGCAATACCAGTCCAGCCTAGCTATCGATTTGGTCACGCAAACCTTCAGCAGCAAACTGCGCGAGCACTTATCGCAGAGAAGCGATGACCCCAACCACATACGGGAATACGTCAACTATGCCCATGGTAAGGAGACTCCGCAGGAAGTCTACAGCTGGGACGAATGGAGGTTGGAAAAACATAAGAGCTTGGACTTCTAGTAGGATTTTGAGAATCGGATTCGCTATTATTTTCCTATTGCTTGATCAGGCGTGCAGCTGTTGCGACGTCGAGCACGGCATCGTGCTCCCGCTCAAGGTACTAGAGGGGGAACTTCGTCCGCACCGGTGTGCCCGATAATATGGTCGCGGCAGAAAAGAATCATATACTTGAGACTTATTTTGCATCTGGCCAATCAAATTCCATGGATCATGGGCAGCACGCACCTGCCTCTTGTGGACGATTCAACATATCCTGGCCCTGGACTGTCACTAGAAAAGAATAGCCTTTATAAAGCTCTGTGAAACGCTGCTTTTGAGCCTTCTTGATCTCCCTTTCTTTCCCGTCTCTTGGAACCAGCCCCGGGACTCCGCGTCTACAACCGTTGCGTGACTCAAAATGTCCAGCCTCTTCTCTGTTGCGGCCATGTTGCCTCTTATCACCCGGTATAGGGAGGGCACATACAGACGACCCGTCCGTATTCTTCAAACCTATATCGAAGATACTAGACCCCTAAAAAAAGAAAAGAAAAGAAAAGAAAATAGAACAAAAAGGGCCGCAACACAAGAATCAAACCTTCCCCTATCTAGACTCGAAAAGGCTAAACCTCGTGGTACGACCTACTCCCCGGTCCACGGTCCATCTTCACAATTCCCGTCATCTTTATCAGCTTCTTCGGTGTGCTATCTTCTTGACTTTCTTGATTCCTAGAAAATACACTCGAGCTCTGCTGGCTTATCGAAAGTTGTTTGCTTCGTTGGACGGTTCTCGATTTCGAAGAAAAGTAGGAACGGTGGCCATTTTGAATAAACACCCGGAGTATCGGGATAGATACGGCAATGATTGTAATCGCAAGCTCCGCAATTCCAAAGATCTTCAAGTCAACCGTCGTAGCTTCGGAGTTGTTAGTAACTTGATATCCACTGACGGCGAACGAAACGCGCTTGACTTACCTCGGACATCTGAGATTTCGTCGAGGCTGATGATCTTAAGGAAGGACATAATGCCCGAACTAGAATGACGATAAGTGGTTAACATGCTGTTGCATATGGAAGCCCATGGGTCTCTTAGGAGCTTACAAAACACCTAGGCTCATGGCTATGATTACACCAATTTTCTCTCTTTTGAAGAGTTTTGCTTGCCAGACAATTTTCCAAGGCAGCATCGCAAGCACAATATCCCCAAGTCCGGAATAAACTGGCACGATGTTAGTTGTGCTCGCTTCCTCATTTGGAGGGCTTCCACGAAACTCAACTTACCGGCACAGAATGTCTGATAGCGTTCACCAATGACCTTTGGCCAACACGTGCCCTCGGCCAACTCGTCAAAGAGCCGACGGACGGGCGTACACTGGGCGTACAGCATTATAGCATTGGCAACCATCACAAGGTTCATAGAGATGATGATGAACAGGGTAAGCCACCTCATCCATCCGGCTGAAATGCGTAGGATCGTAATACCGAACGACGTCTTGCTCCAAGCTATTCCAAGGATTGTCGCGAAGCCCGCAGCGTACGAGTACTCGGCAACTACGGGTATGTTTTCCAGAACCATGTCCTCAAAATGCAGTCCGATGCCGTAGTCGACACCTTTGGTGAGCAGAGCCGTGGATATAAGGAGACAGACCTAAACGCAAAATGGCGGTCAGAACTAGAAACTTGATGGTATCAACCCACAGGAACAGGCGGTTCTCTAGAGCAGGACTTACCCAGCTGGCGCTCAGAAAGTGGTCATCCCACTGTAGAGGCCGGTGCGTTGTCAGCTTGGCGACTACTCGAAGCCCGGCGAATACTGTAGAGAAAGCAAATAATGACCATATCGAACGCAATAATAATGGACTATAGTCCACTACAACTTTATTCGAGTCTGATTCCATGGTTGGGTATTTTCCGATACATGGAAAATATCCGTAGATGGACGAGTGGACGAGGATCATGGACCAGACTGCTTGAGGGGATCCTTATATCACCCTCCTTACAAGGGGTCCATGACCCAGTCTCATTAAACGGGTCAGATCTGGGGCAATCTGCACGCGAATGTCGCCCAGACAAGCCCAGGATCTACTTGTTCGAGAGTTCGTTTCGTGGATCCCACACAGGGGGGCCAAAGTGGACAATATTGTCTGTGCTCAGGGCCGAAGCAGGCCCCTGCGCTTGGACGCGCCCGATAAATTCCTGCTAATTTGGGGGAAGGTAGGGGCGAGGTGATACACTTTGGAACGACATTGCGCAGGAGCCCTTGTCTCATGCCGGCGATCCGTGCGCGTCGGCAGTGTACTGATGTGGAGCCTCGGCCGTGGCCCGTGCCCTAAGAACGAACCAAACCTGCGGCAGTCGGGCATGCTATTATTATATGACCTACTCGAACGCTCGGGAGTGGCGGTAATCCACCACCATTCCATAGCGCTTCTGTCAATGTTCGGCGAGGGTCTCCGGACTCGAATTCGAGAAGGGTCAATAGAAGTTTAACACCAAGCCCTCCGTGGAACACCGTTCCAGCATCACGTTACTCAGAAGCCACATGCTGGGACAGCTGACGGAATAGCGGGATATATTGTCTGATCGACAGGAGCGGCGTGAATGTATTCCTTATAGTCGTGATTCCATCTACTAAAGACTCTCCTTGACTAACCTTGGTATAAATCGCCAAAAGGACCTTCTAATAGCATATCTAAACTCCATGGTATTAAGGCCGGATAGGGGAACGTTTGCCCGGGGTGGTCGGAACTAAACTCAGTGCCGTGAGATGGGGGTTCAAAGCCAAATGTAGACTCGGCGCCCTCTTCCTGTTGTAGTATAGGTGTGAGCCCACTATTCGGCGTCGCCAAACCAGATACTGCGTGTGTCTCTGCCGGACCATTCTGACGGTGGCTTTCGGGAATACGACTTTGGCCTCCTCGATTGCGTGGCTGCGGCGATACAGGTAGCTGCCCCTCGAACGACTGCGAGACTAGTTGAGCCCTTCGATATAAGTCCTCACAAGCCATTCGGACCTGAAGGAGGTACGTATTTTCTCGCCCATCGTCCAAGCCATCGAAAACCTGAAGAAGCTCGAACACGGAATGCAAATCGTCTTTCGTGGTATCCAGGCCGGGCTCTCGGAGCACATTGATGGAAAGAATAATAGCCGCGCTTGAAATAATGGGAACAACATCCCTGGAGGCAAAATTAGTTATTTGATCCGTACATACATTTTGGCTGAGGTGACAGGGAAGACACATACCAATAGAAACTTTTCCATTTGCGCGGTATTGTCTGGCTCAAGGCGACAATGGACCGGGCTGCCTTCAGACATCGTTGTATAGAGGCTTTTAAGCTTGGGGATAGATCTCGAGGAGCCTCTGGGTTCTGTGGCATCCAGTATTGGCGGGCGTGTGGGCGGTTGACTACGATGACGCAGTTATAGTAGGAGTAGTACAAGCGCATCAGCCCGTGATGTTCGATATCCAGGAGAGGTTGATCCGGGTGGAAGACGGGAGAAAATGAGGAGCACCAGCCGTCTAACTGGCTGTTGAGCGTCGAAACAGTGTCTATGAGGCACCCGCCGTCTACTTTCGAGGTCTCGCTGGAATGGAGTAGTCGGTATATGCGACCCTGGACGACGGCTAACTGGGCTTGGGCATGGAAAAGGTTCAATCTGGAGCCATCTACGGCTATGAGGGTCTCCGAGTCGTCGAGGGAATCACTTGGCACGTCGACGTGGAAATCGTGCAGATCATGGGCTGGAGGCCTGCCCGTCCGAAGGCAGAGCTCTCGATCTAGACTCTGGGCAATCCAGAAGACCTTTCCCCTCATCTCGAGCTCTATTGGACCCCAAAATGACGAATCATGGTTGGTCGTGTGGAGTCCAATAGAATGGGCTAGGCGTAGGGCACTCCCTACTAGCATGAAGCTAGGTTGTGGATTTGGAGTTCCGATGAAAAACCAAGCGATGCTTAGGAGCGCTTGGACGGATAGCAGCTGGGTGTTCCGCATAAGGATATCCAGGGTTGCTCCCAGCGCGTTCGCTGCGTAGCACCAGGCCAGGCCCTCATCGGCCGAAGGGTCCTGGGCCTTTTCTGCACGGCGGCGCTGGGCGATTGCCAGCACGGCGTTGAGCGAGGCCCACCACGCTGGGCGTTCAGTCGGGGTGCCTGAATACTGTTGTCCCAGGTGAGCCATGAAAGTAGGTGGATGGAAGCATGGGAAGGCTTGATGTTCGTGGGCGAAGAACTCGCTCACGAGGGAGAATGCCTCGGTCCAGGGCGGCAGGGGCTTGCTTGTTCGCTTTTCGAAAATGTTTTGGATCGAGGGGTGCGTCCACGCAGACCAGGATCCTTCTTCAGGTGGGGCTTGCGGGGTGGGTCGGGGTGGTGGATTGGTTTTTCGGCGTGTGCCCATCGACACGAGGGAAACTCCTGAAGGCGCCCCTGTAAATGTATGACAGTGTTAGAGGTCTATTCCTTCGCCAGAATAGCCCATCGGTTAGAACATACCAAAATACCGCATATCTCCACTGCCGCCTACTATTGTATCCGAGCCCACCGAACAAGGAGTTGCTCCTGGTGGACTTGGAATTGTAGCATCGGGGGTTTCATCCAGGTGCGTCCTCGACTTGCAGTTACGGACCCGTTGAGCCCCACCGTTCACCCCACTGGGGAAAGCACCCCCGGTAGTGCTAGGGTGTGGTTGAAGGTCCGAAGAATCGATGCTGTCCTGCGCCCGTGATAGGTGCGGAGTCTGGTTGGCCGCGCGTCTCGAGTGGTGCTGGCGGGGACACGGCTTGTCGACGTCGGAATAATGGCACGGCGGGTCCGTTAGACCGTCGCAGCGAGTACACACAGGGCGGACGCCGTCACATCGGAGTTTTCGTCTACGGCAAGGGTCACAGGCCTAAAGTTTAGTTAGATGGAGCTGCGAAGTCCGCGGGACTTGAGTTTGATGGGCGTCAAGTCGTACCTTGGCGAAACGCCGCCGGCGATCCCCACGCGTGCTTGTCATTCTCACGGGCTGAAGCGCAACCTGGTTAGTGGGAACCTCAATGATGATGGGAAGACGCGAGCCAATTCTCCATCTGCGTATTCCGGTCAGTTCTGAGGTGCTATGGAATGATGAACGGCGAACATCTATAATCCGCCCTAGTTCATTGCCTCGGCTTGTGGCAAAACTCCGGGACGTCCACACTCCGAGAGATTTCCCCGTTTATCGCCACAGCGCTGTGGCAAAACTCCGGGGTGTGGATCTGAATCTCCGACCATGCAACACTCCGGCCGATGCCACAATCCATTGCCGAGGCCTGTGGGGATTAAACTCCTGCACACGAATTCCCCACAACAGAACACTCCGGAACTACTGCCTAGGCCACAACCCCGATCACCATTGCGTGATAAACGCTGGTCAAGTCGGACATTAAGCCCGGGTGCTCATTAACTAGAGAATAAGATAGCCACTGCTCGACGTAGATGACTTGGTGATTATATTACAATTCCCCCGATGACTACGCCTAGAATACAGTTCCATGGATTTCTAAACTGCCATATTTTCAATCATATTGACTTTTAGCTAGTTAAAGGGTTCCCTTGTTGCAACGACCACAGAGCCTAGGCAACCCACTCCGGATTCGACCGTCCCCTACGCCCACTAGGAACCTCCCACCCGATGGACGATGATTCGAACTTAAACGCAGGCGCGAGGACTCTAAAGTTCTCTTCAAGACCGTATTCCCGCCCGCTCATATCCCAGAAATACTCAGGGTGGGTGAACATATCCGGACGGATCCTCGCGAGAGACTTGTGCGTCTTCCCTACGAGGGTGACCATGTCATCATAGTGGCGCGGACTGAACTCCATATCGCGCCCTCGCAATTCCCGCTGCTGCTCTTCGGTATAGAGGCCCAGCTGGTAGTACCAGATATTGTATTGCGTCAGGCTGATGTCGATGTCGAAGGTCACGTCTTCCTTTGTGCGGGCGATGAGAGCCTGGATGGCGGCCGTTGCACCGATTAAACCGGTCTGGTAATCAGAGTTGGCTACGAAGAGAAAGTCAGAAACTTGCGGGTAGATGCGATAGGCGGAAGAAAGGTTTAAACTCACGAAGAAGTGGGACGACGGGCTCTTGGAGGCCAAGAAACTTCCCCTCGAGGTACGAGAGGCCGACCACGCAGTCGCTGATCTGCTGCCAACCAGATCGGTGGGCCAGGGGGCCCTTGAAGCCATAGCAGTTCTCCCGCATGTATATAAGACTGGGGTTCAGGTGGCGCAGAGATTTAGAGTCAAATCCAAGTCCCTTCAGAGCGCCGGGACGGTACCCATCAATGAGGATGTCGGCTCCTTTAACCAATTCAGAAAAGACTTGCCTCCCCTCTTCTGTCTTTAGATCAAGGTTTGTATCCCGTTTCCCGGTCTGTAGATCAGGCATCGTTGTGGATAGCTCAGGTAGACGGTCACATGAAACGCGGAGGACGTCGGCCCCAAGGACGCTCAGGACTTTGGATACTGCTGGTCCGGCGATGACGCGGGAGAAGTCTATGATTCTGATGCCGGCGAGGTGCTTGTAGCCTTTCTGGTCCTCCGTCTGAGGCCAGGCCTTGCGGGGTGCTGGGAGAGCGGCTGTACTCCATAGCGGCTCCTGCGCCATAATTTTGCCGTGCTCGCTGAAGAAGAACTCATCGGGCGTCTGGCAGACTACGCCGGCTTGCTTGTACTGCTCATTGGCTACCCTCTCGATCTCGCTCGACTCCCACTGGGATACCTTGTCTGCGTAGATCTTGATCGCCTCCTCTGGACTCACGTCGGAGTCCTTGACGCCCATCATTTTCATCGTTGGCTCTGCGTTCATGGAGCCGTGGAGGTGGTACCAGCGGCCGTCTTTCGTCTTGTATACATTGGTTGCGTAACGCCGGATAGGCTTTCCCACGTGATGGATGTCCATCTTCGCGAGCTCCTTGGATAGCTGGGGATGTTCCAGGAACGACTTGCCCGCAATGGTCGGAAGCAAGACTGACTCTAGGAATAACGTGGCTACGTCGGTGTTGACCTCGACGTCTTGGTATCCGATCCCGTACCTTTCTGATGCGGCGACGTTTGCTGCGGTAGCCACTAGAGCCGTGAGCGAGGCACATGACTCGGTAATCTTCAAGGGTGTGAGGACGAAGGGTTTATCGTCGCCACCGACAAACTTGACCTTCTTGGCGGCTTCAGTGAAGGATGATGGAAGCCCAAGACGGGCATCGGGAAGTAGGATTTCCTCAAGGATCCGAGTGGCCTCGGTGCGAATGGAATAATTTGACATAGTGCTCAAAAATTTGTGGAAATTGAGTGTTGGCTAGAAGGTTTTGAAAAGGAGCTGGTTTCTAGTCGCGAGTTCTCATAGGCGTTGACCCTTGGCGTGAAAGGGGAGGGGGTTTCGCCGTCCTTATGGACTCTGTCGGTAATTTTGGGCCAGGACTATAACTCCGAACAAAGTTCGCCCTGTCCTCCAAAGCATTTAACTTTGCCATAGGCCGGACCACATCCTCTGAACTCTCGATAGCTTCTAGCGCTTTAGCTGGGGATCGGACGGTTCTCCATCCGGAGTTTTGGCTTCGGAGTTTTGGTCAGGGGCTGCCCGGCTTCGTTGACCCACATCGTGTCTTTCATGACGTCCAAGGTGCCGAGTTGAGCCGGTGGCTTGCTCGCCTAGCCACTGCTGTTTGTTTCCTCAATGCCGAGCTTGACTAGCCGTGGGTCTCGGAGTGCCAATCGATATAAAGGAGGGCTATGCCAGAAGTAGGGTAAACACATCACACCCGCACACCCCTCCATTTCGTACTGGCATTCTTACCTCACAATATATTTCATCAAGCAAAGCATTTCGGTTCATCATGCCAGCAAATAACGATTGGCGAGCCGGTGGATTCGGGGTCAGGCCTGTGCGTGTGGCCAATTGTTCCGGGTACCATGGTGCGAGAGCTTTTCCCTCCTAGCGGTAGGGAGGTGATATAGACTAACGAGCAGTTTCACAGGCGATCCGGCTAGGGAAATGTATGAGCAGGCGACCCTCGGCGATGTCGATTTTATCACTGGAGACTATCTTGCTGGTATGTGTCTCCCAGATTGACGCCTTTAGGCCTCGTGCGTTCACTAACAAAGATCAAGAGGTCAACATGGCAAACAACACGGAAGCTTACACACAGGGGAAACACCCTGGCTACGAAGAGACCGCCTGGGAAGGTCTCCAGCAAACAATTGACGTCATTGCCGAAAAGCGCATCAAAGTTGCCATCAACGGGGGTGCCCTGAACCCCGAGGGCCTCGGTCTTCGAGTGGCTGGACTGGTCGGTAATCCACCGTATTGCATGAATTGGGAAATCACCAACTGACGTTTCTTTAGATCAAGGAGAAAGGCTACAACTTGAAGGTCGCATACGTCTCCGGTGACAACGTGTTACCCAAGCTTGGGAAATATATGCCCCGGCGAAAGGATGACGCCTTACCCCATCTCGATTCGGTGAATGATAACGTCACGCTATCTTCCGAATCCTTTCTATTCGCACAGGAAGATATAGAACCTCGGGAGATCGTGTCGGCCAACGCCTACTTGGGCGCCCATTCCATCTACGAGGCTTTCCAGAAGGGTGCCGATATCATCATTTGCGGTCGAGTTTCCGACGCTAGCCCTGTTATTGCTTGCGCATGGTACTGGTGGGGTTGGAGCGCCACGGACTATAACGAGCTAGCTGGCGCTCTGGTTGCCGGTCACTTGATAGAGTGTTCGGCATACGTTACCGGCGGCAACTTTGCGGGGTTCGATGCGTTTGATCTCGATAACTTCATTATCCCTGGCTTCCCGATCGCTGAGATTGCTCAAGACGGGACTTGTGTTGTCACTAAGCACGCAGGAACCGGCGGCATGGTCACCGTTGATACTTGTAGGTCACAGCTAGTCTATGAGCTCCAGGGCAACGTCTATCTCAACAGCGACGTCAAGGCCTACCTAGACGGTGTCGAGATGGAACAAGTCGGGAAAAACAGGTATGTTTGCAACACCATCTTTAGAAAAGAATAGATATTGACCGTTTGCAGAGTCCACGTCTCTGGAGTTCGCGGTGCTCCGCCACCGGACACAACCAAGCTTGCAGTCTTTTACAGGGGCGGATACGAAATGCAGGCGCTGTTTAACGCTACAGGCTATGCCTCTGACAAGAAATTCGAGCTCTTCAAGAAGCAGATCCAACATTTATTGGGCGAGGAGGTCTTGAAACGGTTTGACGTCCTTGAGTTCCAGCAGTAGGTTTCCCATACCAGGTTTGCAGCATCTTGTTTTCTAACACTCCCCCGAGGATCGGCGTTCCCGCTGCGAATCCACTGAACCAGAACAGTAGCACCGTCTACATCCGCATCTTTTCCCAGTCGACGAGCGCTGAGGCTCTACTAGAAATCATCCGAGCTGTGCGCAACATCTCGTTGAGGCATTTCTCCGGTAGGTAATATGGCCTTTACTGAATTAAACCGCGTTTACTAAGATATCATCTAGGTTTCCACAGCTCTTTGGATATGCGCACAGCGACTCCCCGTCCTTACCTCGCCTACTACCCAGCTCTATGGTCCCAATCAAATCTTGAAGAACGCTTCCATTTTGTAAGTACTGACGGTATGGCTGAGTCGTTTGACACAGCCCAGCCTGTCACGTTTGAGAATATTGGGGAGCGGGAATCTTATGATACGAAATCGCCTATTGAGATCAAGGGCGAGCTCCGCAAGGTCCGACTTGGAGATATCGCTCTAGGCCGCTCAGGCGATAAGGGTGCAAACTTGAACTTCGGCCTGTTCGTTCATACTCGCGCTGAGTGGGATTGGCTGCGCTCGTACATGTCTCGCGCTAAGGTGCAAGAGCTCTTGGGGGACGACTGGCGGCCCGTGTTCTCTATTGAGCGTGTTGAGCTTCCTGGGCTCTTTGCTGTACACTTTGTCGTGTATGGTATTCTTGGTCGTGGCGTTAGCAGCTCCAAGCGCTTGGATGGCTTTGGGAAGGGCTTCATCGACTACTTTAGAGATAAGATTATTGAAGCCCCCGTTTCAATAGTCTCTCAGCCTTTAACTAGGATATAGACGTATAGGCAGAATTAATAGTACCTTGTATATAAGGCCAGCACGATAACGTGGAGTAATGCAAGTCGGTATTCTCGGTCTTTGTGACGAAGCAGTCGACGCAGTCGAGCGACATGTGAGTATAATTGACGTCGTCGCCGCTCTCGAGACGTATCCGCGCCATCTCGCCATAACCGGGAGGAGCTATAAATCTCCGCCCCTTCCGCCTACACTCGCTTATATTCCCCCCTCTTGACGCATTCTACTAGAGGTTCGCAACGGATTATTCACCGGGGGATCTACGTGACTTCAATGCGGCAATTAAACCTCCCCTTTCTTCGCTGCCACTTTATCACAAAGACACATTTGCAATGCCTAGACCCGTTACGCCTGCCAGTCCTTTTCTACTGAATCGACGCCACCTCGGACGCATATAAGGTAAAATCCTCTATATGCAACTCCTCACGGAGATTAAGATGCTATCACCGTAGTCCCCGGGAGCAGCGGGGCGCTAGCCCGGAACGCTTCGGATTTTGGATACCAATCTCCCTCGTAAGAACTCGTCTATAGCAAGCATTCCTATGATCCTCTTTACTTACGAGGAAAAGCGTTTGTCTACGCGATGTAGGGAAATAGAAAAGGAGATAGGAGAGGAGACGGAAGAGACGGGATGAGGTAGGTCGCTTTGATACGGTACGTACTACAAACAAAAAGGTCTGCCGCCGTTATAATAGTCTCTATCGTTTCCCGGAAAAGAATATACCGCCTCTTATAGGCCTTAACTTTGGGTAGGATCGCGTAAGTGGTCGCGTGAGTCGCCAGGTGAGGAGAAAACACGGATGTTGCATTGTATCAAGCTCATTGTGTTAAGCCCCTAGCTAGCGAGCTAACCCGCCGTGCCGCTATTCAAAGTTCAAATGGCCGGACAAGGATGGCAGACCAATGGGCTCCTCGAAGACACCCGTTCGAGATCTTCCCCTGGCAGTTATGTGGATTCCAAGACGTCCTGCAGGAGCTTCAACACGCCGAAGAGCTGGTTGTCGTGGTACTTCCGCGCCACGAGCTGCAGATCGACGGGCGCCCCCTGGAAGTCGCCGGCCTCCCACAGCTCCTTGACGTGCTTGCAAGCATCGCTCAGCGGCACGTAGGCGTCGTCGTACCTCTCCCCAGCCGCGGCCCTAATCGGCGTGGGGAACACGACACCGGGGTAGTCGACAAAGTTATAGAGCGAGGTATAGGTCCAGTAGAAGGCCGTGTCGTGGGCGCAAGCCGGGCCGACGAAGGCGGGACCCAGGACTACGTCGACGCCTTGGGCCTCCCAGTCCTCAGCGAAGGCGCATCGGAAGTCGTCGCGAGCCCGGCGCATAAGGTTCACGGCCTCGGCTGTCTGCATGCCGCCGGGCTCGGCGTCTTTCCAGATCCACTTGCTCAGGGGGTGGAGGGGCTCGCCTGTCTTGAGGATCGGGTCCCGGGAGAGGCTGCCGCCCTCAGGCCAGTAGGTCCTGCGAATTACGGACCAAGCCTCGGCCGCGCCGTAGGGCCTGAAGTCCTTGAGCTCGACGTACCCGGCGTACCTGGGGTCGGATAAGACGCGCTGGACCCAGGCCAGGGCTCGTTTGACCGGGGGCTGGGGCTCGATGAAGCCGTCGTTTTTGACGAGACCGATCCTCAGGGGGTGTCCCGGGGTCAGTCCAAGTGGGGTCTCGAGGCCGGTCCAGGGGATGGGGACGAGGCGCGGATCCCGCAGGTGGGGTTTGGCCGCCAAGATGGCGCGCATGAAGAGATCCATATCCCTGACGCTGCGGCACATGGGACCTGAGGAGCACAGGACATTTAGCTCGGCGGCGATTGGCGACGGGAAGAATCCCTTCATGGGCAGGGTGTAGGATGTTGGCTTGAAGCCGTAGATGCCACAAAACGCGGACGGGCCGCGGATACTGCCGCCGATATCCGTCCCGACCCCCATGACGGAGCCTCGGAGGGCGATCAGGGCCGCCTCGCCGCCGGTGGACCCGCCAGCGGAAAGGTGGATGTTGTACGGGTTGAGGACGCGGCCCCAAAGGGAGTCACTCTCGAGGTGCATGATAGTCTGCGGCTGGTTCGTCTTGCAGTAGAAGACGGCGCCCATGCTACGGAGGATGGAGATCATGTGACTGTCCTGCGAGTCGTAGACGACGGTGTCCAGACAGGCGAGAGAGGAAAACGTCCCGGCGATAGGCATGTGGTCCTTGATGCTGACAGGGACGCCGTGGAGGGGCCCCACTGTTGTTCCGTGCTCGGCGAGATGCTGGTCCAGCTTCCTAGCCTGATCGATAGCTTGGTCTCGATACCATTGGGTCAGACAGCAGGTGAGCTGATGTGCAATGATGGCACGCTTTGAAAAGGCCGCGGCCACGGCCACGGCCGTGTATCGCCGCCGCGCGATGGCCTCCGCGAGCCCAACCGCGTCATACTGTTCTGTGATCTCGATCTCTTCGGCAGTCAAGAGCCCGCAGGTTACAGGGACGGTCGATACATCGGTAGGTGGGTCTTGGAAGAACGTCTTGGGGAGGCAGTACTCGGCAGGGACCTTTTCTGCCAGTGCTCCAAGGACGGCAGCGCGCTTCACCTCGAATTCGGGTGTGCCCAGTGGGACAGGCTTAGGCTGTAGGACAAGCATAGAGGGGGAGGATGAGGACGACGACATTTTGAGGTGCCTTTGCCAGAAGGAAAACACACAGCTGGGTGTGGCAGAGAGATGACGATTGGGAAACTGGGTGCGAGGGGAAGATTAAGGGAGGAGAGGCAGAAGAAGGGCACCGCCGAGTTAAAAGGTTGTCGGAAAGTGGGGGTCGTACGAAGACGGCTTCCCTGCGCCTTCCACCTCCCTTTGACCGAAGCCCATCTAGGCTAAGACTCGAGACGTACACGCAGTCTCGAGCAGCGCAAATATGTTTTATTGGCCTTTAGATCTTGATGTCGATGGAACGGTGGAGCTTCCCCCAGATTGTAACAGCCAATCAGATGTAATTGCGCTTCCCCGCATTGGTAGGAGCGATGGGTGATGTCAGGCGAACAGGTCTCTGTGCGGGGACTAACGAGGGAGCTGACATTTGGTGCTAGGAACTATCGTATGCTGATTGACTGAAGACGAAATCTTCGCCCATCAGCTATGTTTCGAATCTCGAAAAGCTGGCGAGCATGATGCATGACGGGGAGACAAGGTCCTATTGGGTTGGGTAACGGAGAGGCGGGGAGGGGTGGGTTGCGGGGTTCTCGGACTAGAAGGGCTTTCGTGTGGAGGTAGCGCGCTTCGGATAACCTAGTACATACATGGGTAGGTACAGTAGTTAGTGTGGACTTGGCTGAGGGGTAGATCGTCCGAGGCACGACATTACGAGGGGCCGGTTACTTGGCCAGCTGGCATTTGATGCCCTGAGCAGTGCGTTATGGTGCTGCCACTGTCAATCATTACCTACTAATGTGAAGAAATGCGTAGCACGAGCGATTACGTTACGGAGGGCCATCCTGCCCTGACATTACCAATGCTTAGTTAAACCCTATCCGCCTAGCGATTATTATCATTACTGTAGTGCTCCTTCCCCACACCACTCCACACACCAACCCAAGCAATGTCATAGCATTACCCCCCCCCTCCCTTCCCCCACCCCTCTTACACTATGGCCGGTGCTACGAGTGCAAGGCTGCGCACAAAGACCGGATGCCTCCCCTGTAGGCGCCGGAGAAAAAAGTGTGATGAGTGCGACCCCGTCTGCGGGGCCTGCTACTCGTCATATCGCGAGTGCCAGTGGCCAACACCCAAGGACCTCGTCGACCGGCGTTTCGCCTCTCATGGCCGTTCGCGGCTTATGCACAACAAGGAGGGCGAGGACCCTGAGACTGCCGCACAGCTCACTCTGTTCAACAACAACAGCAAAGCATCCCCGAGAATGGCCGGTGCCTTGACATCCTGGACGCCTTCTGTGCTCAGCCTGCTCTCCGAATCGGTGGTAGCCCACAGCATCGTTTCCCACGACATGGAGCTGGCTCTGTCTCGGCACTTCTCCAGCCGCTACTTCTACCTCCTTATACTGCCGAATTGCCATTCGGGTTTCCATGACGCGTGGCTTGCGGAGATCCAAGAGCTCATGGTGACCCACAAGAGCCTTTACTATTCCGTCATAGCCTGCGCTGCCAGTCACGCCCATTTCGCGGATGCCTCCCCGCGAATGCAAGACCTCGCCCTCAACTACTATACGAATGCCCTTGGCGAGTTATGTGGCCTGCTGGCCAAGGGCTCTCGGCTGGAGAGCCACAACGCGGTGCTCATGACCGTCATGCTACTGTACCTGCACGGCTGCTTTGGTAGCAGCTCCTACTCAGAAATTCCCCAGCACCTCGGCGCCGCCGCGCGCATCATCGCTTTCCGCCTCCTGACCGAAGGCGCGGTCGTCAGGTGCTTATTTGACCGCCTAGCGGTGGAAAGCGTCCTCTATCAGATATTTCTCGTTACCACCGGCCTCTGGTCAAAAGATGGCGGATTCCCCTATCAGTTCGACCCGGGCTTCTGGGACCGCGCCGAGAAGCTCCTCGAGCGATCTAACTTCTTCCCGGCCTCCTCCACGAGCTTCAATAGTCCCGTTCTCGGCGTCCCCGTGCCGCTGTTTCGGCTGACATTGTCCCTCAGCCAGCTCTGCCTTGGTCGGACCGTGCTACAGCCGGCTGACCTGGAGAATCTACGTAGCGAGGTCGAGACGTGGGAGTTAGCCCTTTTCGCGTGGGGGGAGGCGGAGAGCTCCGATATGGACGAGCATACCGACGGCGGACAAGAGGCATATTATCGGGACACGAGCCGCCTGTTCGCTACGATCGCTTCTGTCATGCTGGAGCACATAACGCGGTGCGGATCGCGCGCGGGGCTGCCTAGGGTCAACTCCAGCAGCTCGTGGCAGGTGCGAATGGCGCTAGGACTCCTAAGCAGACGTCACGGCGACGACGGGTGGTTCGCCTCCTACCTCGGTAACTGGCCCGTATACGCCCTAGGATTCTTCCTTGACGAGCCTGAGGAGAGGAAGGTAGTGCGCCGCGAGCTAGAGCGGAGATGGGACCTGACGAGGTTCACACAGATAATGCGTTTTCTTGGGGATTTGGAGAAGGCCTGGGCTGAACGAGATGCCGGGGGCAGTCATTATCGAGGGTAGGTGTAGATCCATAGGAGTCTGTTTTTATGTATAGGTAGTTTAATATTGCTATGTCTCTGGTCATAAACGTTTATGATCAGTTCATTTTATAACCGGAGAGTCTAGGGAGGCCATGTTATAATATCGTTTACCTAGAGGTACTGATTACGAGTTCATAAAGGGGCTTGCGCCAGAAGGTTACTATTTCTCAAGGTAGTTTTATAGTTAAATTAAACATTAAGACAGACTCCAATGCCTACTTAGAAACAATCTGTTCATTAGCCCTTAACGCCATTAGCCGTAAGTGCGTCCACCCTACACCTCCTCCTCCATACCGGCGTTAGGGAAAGAGGCCAGGGACTAGAAGTTAGAAGAGCGTAGTGGCTGAGGAGTGGAAGGTTTCGGTCAGGAGCCGCTTGCTGTGAATCTCTTCCCTTTTTAAAATTTAGGACAATCCCAATTAGACCCTTTGTTGTGCTCGTCTAGATTGTGATCCAGCGCCGCCTGCCGTTGAAAGGCTTTCTTCATAGGCCTGACCACGTACTCCCTAATGATATGGAAAGCTATGCCCTGTGAAATGACCAGTAATCTCGTCCAAGCAAGTTCTGTGTCAAGTATTGATTGCAAAGCCTGACTTAAAAGTTAGGCTGGCCGGGTAGAGCTGGGACACCTTCTTCCTTCCACCAAGCCTTATTTGGATTCTTGGCCAAGGTGCAAGCGTTGTGTTCCTTGATGCTGCATGGCCAAAACTGGAGAAGCCAAGAGGGGGCGATGTGGACAAAGGCGAGCAGGGCAGAGCCGGAAGTCGCGAGACGCGGAGCATGGAAACAACAGGAAGCGGCCACTCATGCGGGCCGGAGTGGACGACCTCTCGTCTCTCTGTCCAAATTTGCTCATTTCTGTGCCAAAAGCATAGAGAGTGAGCGTATTCATGGACATGAGAAGGGATTGAAGATCGGGGCTGACTCGTAGTATCCAGGTATAGCGCCGAGTGTAGTCGCAAAATTGAATGTGTATTCGTGGTTGCCGCCGCGAAAATTACGAATGAGCTTATCAAGAATTTGTAATAGCTCTCTCACTGAAGGACTGTTGTCCCCAGGTTCGTCCGTCAACGAATCTGAGCGTGTCAAGCACGACTCAAGAGTCAGCTGGGGAGACGCTTCCATTGCCATAGTGACTCCCATGGCAATGTCGTAGACCTTTTCGATGAACCCAACGCCATGAACCTCCATTGCTGGCAAAGAGAGGTTCTTACAGCTGTTCGCGAGTGTACTGGCGATGTGGTAGGCAAAGTCGAAGCGCAGCTCCGGATGATCGGACACCTCGCGCAGCAAGCCGTGCGACGAGCACAGGTTCCATAGCCGATTCAGCAGCCAGAGCTGCGTGACCGAGATGTCCGCCCTCTGTTTTTCCGACAGCTGATCCAATGGACGCGGCGATATAGAGGAAGCAAAGAAGAGGTCACCAGTCAGACATGCCTCGCGCACTCGATGCTGGGCGCGGAACATTTGGATGGCCCGTCTCCTGTCAAAGGTCTCGCAGTAGCCATCACTGAACTTGCACGATCCTACCCAGCATTCCACCACGCTCTCGTCAATAGCATCAAATGTTTTCATAAGATAGACAAGACCGATCATGTTCAACGCGTCTGTATTGTCCTGCTGGACGGTCGAGGAGCTCGTGGATGGCGCAAATGCACGCATAAAATAAGCGTTCACTGTTGGACTGCCACGGAATCCAATCAAGTGATGTTTCTGAAGCGCGTACGCCCTATTAAGACGTTAGAACTATTATTTCCAGGTACGCGAGCACATGCGAACGGTGAACTTTACCTCTCCGTGACGGACAAAACAAGATACGTTCGCAGCCACTGTTCCCTCGTCTCCGGATCCAAGCCATCGTACGCCTGCGGCATGTGCATCGATAAGGAATTTGCAAGGTCGACGGCCTCTCTAAGACGATGGTGCGCTGCTTTGTGCAGGCCGCTGCCGAAAAGACAAGCAAACAAGAAGAAACTCGTCAAAACCATGTGGAGAGACGGGTTCTCTCCAAAGTCGAACGTCATCCTCATCTTCACAGACTCTTCGAGTAGAATCCTAGCCTGGGCAGACCGTGACGGAGCCGACTGTATCTCGTGGATTTGCACGGGCTGGGTCATGGCGAAAGCACACAGCGCCAGTAGCATAGCCCCAAACTGCGGATCATGGTGATGCCGGCGTAGAAGCATCTCCTGGTATACCATGGTGCGGTTGAGCACGGGGACGGTAGGATGTAGTCGTTCGAAGTACACGTCTATCCAGGGTAGCATGGCTTCCTGGCTGATGCCCCATGGCCAAAACTTGACCTCCCCAACGATCGGCGACAGATCTCGTGGGGCGATTGAATTGAAGAGATCAACGTTGTCCGAGGGCGAGCCTACGGGAAGGCTAGGAAGCAAGCAGTCGTCTTGCCGTGGACTTGGGATGCTCCGGGGCTCTGCGGTGTGCGAGCCCTCCTTACCCACAACTGGTGATAAAGATACAGAAGCTTGGTGAGAAGGGTTCTCGAAGTTCACGGAGAGGGTTGAATCTGCCGTGGAAGGCCAGAGGCCACGGGAAGCCGAATTCTCGGAGTCTGTCATGACCGGCTCGCTCGCGTCCTGGTGCTTCGGAGGGCTTATCGTCGGTGGGCCGTCCGATGTGGGCGAGGTCGTGGCCGTTTGGGAATGCAAGAGGCCTTCACTGGCGCCATGCCTTTTCTGGAGGTTTTGGATCTTGGAGATGCGCCTCGCGATCGGGCCCCGTCTCTTCCGCTCCTCGTTGTATGTGCAGTCGAGGCTCTTATTTACGCACCTCACGCACGGGTTGCTCATGTCGCAGCGCACTTTGCGCGCTTTGCACTGGTCGCAAGCTCGGTCAGCTGCGGACTTCGACCGGCCTTTTGGCACTCCCGCCGCTATGTCGAGAGTGGTAAACATGGTCATGTAGTCGTAATATGCTGTAGATTAAAGGAGGAGGAACCGCTGCCTCGTGTGGAGAATAAGTGATTCTTCGTTGATGAGCCCCATGAGCTAGACCGACTGGGGCGAATAACGTAAGTGGACCCACCACACCCAGCATACCACAATACCGTTTCCACCGCCCTATTCTGAGGTAATGAACTATGTACCTCGTATGCGAGCTCTTCGTTCAGCTGTGGAGCAACATACTTAACGAGATATCAAATGGGCCCCGGATAAAATCGTGATGGCCAGAGATCATCCTATCCGCTCGCCACGTCCCGCGATGTATTTATTCGTTGCTTCTCCGAGACACGTAACAGTGCAGCCGCAAGTCTAACTCTATACGCCCGTTTGTCCTCCAGATTCCGGCACGCCAGTGTCATCCCATAGAGTAGCCCGCAACAACTCCGACGAATCACACGTTCCAGTACCTGACCCCACGAAATGGTCGTTGTCATCTGCGAAGAAACCGACGCCGACTGTCTCAGAGGCCAAAAAACCTGGTCGAGATGGCAGTGCGACTGTTGACAAACATTTCGAGAACCGAGTTGTCGCGCCATGCACGATTGCGCAGCGGCTCTGTCTCCTTAGCGCCGCTTGTCGGATTGCGTGAGGCGCGTTGTCGGGCGCGCTATTGATAAGCGAGTATGGCGCTGCTAAAAGACATGATGGTGTGTCGACGGTGGCAATTTCGCCAGGTGGGCCGAAACGGAGCGCTACAGCTTGCGAAAAATCTATTCTCCTCCGTTCGCTATGAGTTATCCTTTTCAAAATGCATTACGGGGTTGAAGGGAGCCGGATTATCACTCGTGTGTATAATCTCGACGCCGATATTGGCACAGCATCTGGAGACCCTGAGCAGGCAATCCAGTTCCCACGTTGGTAAAGTACTTGTCATGCGACTTTAAAGAGAAAAGGGATATAATGGGTCTCCCCGAGGAACGATAGCGCTCCGCCTTAACGTCTCAACAACCGGCAGGACGGGTTGCTGGCAAGCGTCCTCACGGTTGCCGTACCGCGTGCGTCCCGTTCATATTCAATAGAGGTGATGGCCTTTAGTCCAGACGTCCAGGCGCCGTCGACATTCTCGACGGTCTGAAGACGGACCTCCCGCGGCAGAGAAAGCAGCCCGTTCTATCCCTGCGCGTGACAGAGCTCGTCGCAAAGGCCGTCCTCGGTAATCCAACCCCAGAAGATAATTCTGCATGTTTTCGGGTCGAAGAAATCGAGGAAGATGTGCTATTCACTTCTTGGCGCGAAACACTTTACGGCACCATCTCCATGGCCGAATCCGAAGGTCCAAAATAAACGAGGCGATACGTATATAGTAAGAACCAAGCATTCTTCCTTTACGCCTGGTATCGTCACTTAATATTAACAACAGCGCGGTAATGAACATTCAAGCTTACACGTCGCTAAGATTCTACCATAATGTCAAAGTCTAGTTTCCACTTATTATCTCTCGCTCTAACGAGTGACCATGGTTCCGATGGTGTAGGACCATAACTCTCTTCTCCTACACCGCCAGCAGCGCCTTATAAACCGAACTTCACATTTTTAGGATGAGCGCCATGCTTTAAATGATATAATACTACGCATGCATACCGTCAGACGGCCACTACTTTCACGTGCTCCTCGAAATCATCCACCTCGGCCGTTAGAAACCATCAGCCGCCCAGTTGGCGTGCTCGTTAACGCCAAGGACCTTGCTATGCCCGGCCATCTCAACCCCCTTGACCTGGGAACTGGATCCCGCCACCGGGCCATAGCCCCCACCGGTCGGACTCTCGACGACAAGCTGGTCGCCTGCCTTCATCCTAACCATGTTCTTCTGCCCCAGATTCACCGCCCTGAACGACCCATCCGCCTGCCTCCGATTCCACGTATTGGACCCAGATAGCCCAGCCTCTCCGCCCCTCATCCCGTACGGCCTCGTGGTCCGCCTCTCGGTAATAACACTGAAGCTCAGCGGCGCCAAAGCTTCATATACCCTCTTAATGCCGTCGCCGCCATCGAAGGTCCCCTTGCCACCACTGCCCCGACGGATGCTGAATTCCCGCATAAGGACTGGATATCGCTTTTCCACAAGCTCCGCGTCCGTGATTCGCGTGTTCGTCATATGCGTGTGGACCGCGGTAGCCCCGTGCCAGCTCGGGCCCGCGCCCGCACCGCCGCAGATTGTCTCTCCAAAGGCATACCTGAAGCCCTTTGTCCGCCCAGCCTTATCAAGTGACTCGCCCCCGAAGAAGCCGACGCAGTTCATACACCCTTGCGACGCGGCTGCAGCCTCAAACGCCTCCAGGATGGTGTCGCAGATGCGCTGAGAGGTGTGTGTGTTTCCGGCGCAGACGGCTGCATCGCCAGAGGGGTTGAGGAAGCAGCCCTCGGGGAGAACCACATCAATGGGGGCTAGACACCCCTGGTTAAGGGGGATGTCGGAACCAATCATGGTCCTCAGGCAGAAGATGATACCTGAGTAGGTGAGTGCCCTTGGTGCGTTCATGTTGCCATGGAGCTCGGGAGTCGTGTCTGTGAAGTCAAACGTAGCGCTACCGTCTTCTCGGATGCGGACTTCCAGGCAGATGCGTGAGCTGTTGTCCATGTACCCAATGGAGTTGAGTTTGCCGCACGGGTACCTGGTCCGAACGTCTTTGAGGAAATTCCGGATTGCGATCTCAGCGTTGGATTGGATCGCCGCCATGTAGAACTGTACAGTCGCCTTTCCGTACTGGTCCATAAGCTTCCTCAGCAGCTTGGCACCCTTGTTATTAGCAGCGGCAAATGAGTGCAGGTCAGTGATATTGTCGCTCAGGCGCTGAGTGCTGTTGCAACCGGGACGCGTTCCGGGTTCTGCGAAGACCTTGGCTATGCCGTCCTCATTGAACTTTCCGTCGCGAATCAAAGTGAACGTGTGGATAGCGACACCTTCCTGCCACAATTCAGTAGAGTTTGGCGGCATGGAGGTGCCTTCGGAGCCGCCGATATCGGTATGATGGCCGCGGGAGGCGAGGAAGAACAGGATTTCCTTGCCGTCTTCGTCAAAGACAGGCGTCACCACGGTCAAGTCGGGAAGATGTGTTCCCCCGCTCACTGAAAAACGTTAGGAAAGGTTTTTATCAACTGAACTTCGGGAGTAAAACTTACTGGGATGGTTCGTAACAAATACGTCCCCAGGGCACATCTTGCCGCCCACCAACTCTATCTGCCCCTTCACGGCGTAGCTCATGCTCCCGAGGAAAACCGGAACATGAGGTGCATTAGCTACCAAATCGCCATTGGGTCCGAAGATGGCACAAGCAAAGTCGAGCCTCTCTTTGATGTTCAGCGAGACGCACGTCTTCTGGAGCGCGCGGCCCATTTGTTCAGCAATACTCATGAACCGGTGACCGAAGACGGAGAGTTGGACGGGATCAACCGTCATGGCATCAGCCTTGACGGGGCGTTGTGCCTTGACGTCGATGACGATGTGGTTTGAAAGGACACGCGCATCGCATGCGGGAGCGACGATGACAGTCTGGGTGTTGTCGAGTATCACCGCCGGTCCGGCAACAAGACTTCCAGGAGCCAGGTCTTTAAGGAGAAGGACGCCGGCCTGGTGAAATCCGCCATCCTTGAAATAGACAGGCCGCTAAAGAGAAGTCAATAGCTAAACCTCGCGTCAATCACTAATAGACATACCCTTTCTACCGCCATCTTGCTGACTTGAACAGGTGTAAACTCTCCGCGAAGCTCCTTCTCCAGAGCCTCACAGTCCTTACTGCTCTCCGAGCTGACACCAATTGTCCGAACGCGAATGTCGTCTACGAGGATCTCCCGTCCCTCCGGCGGAACGAAAGAAAACTCCCGCAGGTGCTCGGCGACAAACTCCTTCTTCCAGTCGCCATCACTGGGTTTAAGGATCATAAGGGTGGTGTCGCTGCCCCGGTAGCGGAGGTTAAGGTAAACCTCGAACCGTATGGCGGACTCGTCAACGCCTTGCTCAATGAGAGCGGCCTTTGTAATCCGCCGGAGCTGGTCGTGGCGACTGTTGATCCTTGGCATTGCCTCCAGAGATAGAGCCTCATTGCAGGGCTCCTGGGCTTCCTGGACGATCTCGGCGAGGGCCATTCCTAGAGCTCATTAGAATATGATAGAAATTGAACGCGGACAGATAGTGAAATCACAAGAAGGTGGCGAAGGGAACTTACCATATGCAGACAACAAGCTTGAATACCTATGCATCACAACCCTCGAGATCCCTAAATTCTCCGCAATCTCACAAGCGTGCTGTCCACCCGCACCGCCAAAGACAGCGAGATTATGCGAGTCGATCTCAAAGCCACGCGCCTCAGTGAGAGACCGAATTGGCCTGCACATGGTCTCATTCGCAACCTCGATGAATCCTAGGGCGACCTCCTCTGTAGTGGTCTCGCGGCCGGTGTCTTTACAAATATCCCGAGCAAGCTCCTCGAACTTCTTTCTGACTATATCCACGTCGAGCGACTGGTTCTCGTTGGAACCAAATATCTGTGGGAAGTACTCTGGCAACAGACGGCCTAATAGAAGATTGGCGTCTGTAATGGTAAGTGGCCCGCCCTTCCGGTACGCCGCGGGACCCGGATGCGCTCCGGCACTCTCCGGGCCGACTCTGAAGAGGCCATTTTCCCAAAACAGGATGCTTCCGCCGCCAGCTGCGACGGTGTTGATATCCAGCTGGGGGCTTTGAATAGTAACGCCGGCGGTTGTGGTCTCGAATACGTGGTCAAAGGTTCCTCCGAAGCGACTGACGTCCGTAGACGTCCCCCCCATGTCGAAGCCCACGACGGGAGTCTGGCCGTCGTAGGAAGTTCGAGCAAAGCCAACAAGGCCGCCTATTATTTGACAACTATTAGCATGAATGCGGATTGTCTCTGACGCTGCCAACGTACCTGCGGGTCCACTCAGAATGCCCTTCATGCCGCTGAAAGACTTGTAGTTGACGAGTCCGCCGTCGCTTTGCATAAACTCGCACCTCAACCCATCAAGATCTCCGCCCTCGAAGCCAGCCGCAAATCCGGCGATGTATCTATCCGTCTCCGGTGTGAGATAGGCATCCGCAGACGCCGTTCCGCCTCTAGAGACCATCTTCACCATGTTCGCACCAACAGCGGAAGACAACGAGACGTGCTCAAAGCCCATTTCCCTTGCCATACTCTCAATCCGCTGTTCATGGTCTGGGAAGAGGAATGAGTGGGCCAAGCACACGGCCACGGTAGTGTACCCATCGGCCCTCAGCCGCCTTAGGGATGAACGCGTCGTCTCCTCATCGAGCTTCTCGAGAACGCGGATGAGTTCACCTCCAACGCCCTTGACGACCTCACCCTCCAGAGTCTTGCGGACACCGTTGATACGATCGGGCTCCTCGTCGTAGTGCTCGAGCGTGACACGTTCGTCAACCTCAACCACAGCGTCATACAGCACTGCAGCCTTCCGAATATCCAAGGCGAAAATGTTAGGCCGCTGCTGAGATCCAATCTCCAGGATGTCCCTGTGACCCTTTGTCACCAAAAAGGCGTGACGGCTACCTTTGCGCTCTAGAAGGGCGTTTGTGGCGACGGTAGTACCCATGCGGATTGCGCGGATGGGTTCCTTGGGGAGGAGCTCGGATTTCGGGATCTTGCGACCGAGATAGTGACATAGAACCCTCCGAACGCCTGACCAAAGCTTCATCAGTACCCGCTTATTCTCCGCAACGCATATTTTGGGGGCGGGTAGCACTCACCCTCCGTAGGTGCATCTTTGTAGTGATCAGGGTCTTGGGAGAGAAGTTTAAAAACGAAGTCAGGCTTGCCGTCGACTGATGACCACACGTCCGTGAAGGTGCCACCACGGTCGATGGAAATAATGATAGAATCTTCCATGGAGGCTGTATCAGTGGTAGGATTTGACATGACGTAGGTAGGTAGGTAGTGTGAGCTAAAATGTAAAGAATAGATGGAAGGGTACTAGGAGAGCAGGCGTAGATGGCCAAGACTAGGACATAGGTAATTTGACCAGACACGTAGCGAAATATTGATTGGATTGAACTCTACTATATACACTCTTTCTCAGTGGACACCTAAAACTATGGGGTCGTTTCGACCTTCTTCTCTATAACAAGAGCGGGCCTAGAATCCGAGAAGCAGCCCCGATGATTGAACTAGGGGCCCGACTCTCCTGTCAGGCCCACTATGCATGAAACCTGCAGTCGTAACCAGTGATGGACGAAGGGCGAGCTTCTTTCTTCCTTGGCCTCGCACTTTCCTCCAGCCCATGTAACTCTCACATGTACCAGAGTCCTGGCTTCCCCGCACAGCCCCGCACGTATGGACGCCTTAGCGGAATGAACATGGCCAATAGAGGGTCTTATGGCGGCGTGCCCAATGATCCTGGACGACCTACGAAGTGGGTCCAAGACCCATGTTCGTCCAAGGGGAAAGCCAATGATCCGTCGCCGGTCGAATCGACCTTCCTTTTCCTCTTCCCATTTGAACCATCGAGGTTGGTTTCTTCCCCTGCAGGCACGCCATCTCGGACTGCACTTCCGCTCCAACCTCGCCCTCATTACCAGCGTTGTCACATCGTCTCACCTGGCCGCGACGCAATCCCTCACCATACCCCACCTCGACAGATCGCCCATTCGCCTTTTTACCTCGCCTACCGCTGTTATGCCCCGCCGCGCGAGATGTCCACCAGTGGAGAAAAGGGGGAGGAACGCGTGCTGGAAATGCCGAGGTTGTGACTACTGGCCCTTCACACAGCAATGACGATCCGGCTTCAGAAAACACATGTCCCCGACACAAGGACATGCGCTGACTCAAATGAACAGAGCGCCGTATAAAGTGTACCCTTGAGAGACCCATCTGCAGTAACTGCACGCGGTCAGAGCACACATGCCAGTATGGCAGAAAACTTCTGTGGAAAGACGAGGCCCTTGAGAGAGGAATCTGCTTCGGGCGCCAAGGTACGGGCTTTCAATACCAGTTCCATTTGAGGACGCAGTTTTAATGCTAAAGGCGGGGTTCCAAAGGTGTCTTTGGGCAATCCCCTGACGTACCGTCCTCGAGTAACCCCATCGTATTGAAGAATTACGAGGGTGGCGTATACTTCCTCAATACCACCTCCGAGGACTACTCATACTTTGACGGCCAGCCGACTACTGCGGGCACAAAGCAACTCCCTTTGGACTTGGACCCGACTCAAACTGAGGAAGACGAGACGCGACATGACGAAGTTGGGAAGACAGCTCTCCGTCCCGTCGGCCACCTCAGTTTAATCCCGTCCAACGAGCCGGGCGACTCGGACCTTTTCAGCTACTTCGTGAACCGCATGTGCCCAAACCTCAGCAACTCCTCCACTGATAATCCATACTGGGAATTCGTCGTTCCCCTTTCACTAACATCGACACCCCTTTTCCACGCGCTCCTAAGCTGGGCAGCCAACGAAGCCTCCATGACAGGGGGACCCAGAAGACACCCTTACCGCGTCGCGGCGGCGTCGTACAAGGGCCGCGCACTCCGCGGCTTGCGAAACGAGATAGCCTCGGCGCAGAGAGACCTAACCACCACATCAGGCACCTGGGCCTCGATCCTCGCGACAATAATAATGCTCTCGGCCAGCGACATTGCAGAGACGTGTTCTCCGGCCTGGGTGGAGCACCTCCGTGCCGCACGCACCCTATGCAGCATGGTCTGGCCCAGCCGACCTGCCCTGCCAGACCGTTTCCGCCGGTTCTGCGTCATGTGGTTCGTGTCGCACGACATCATGAGTCGCACAGCATGGATACGACAGGTACTTTTTGAGCCAAGCGAGTGGTTTGCTGGCGACGACGAGGCGGAGATTGACCCCATTATTGCGTGTTCCAGGGGGGTGATACAGCAGGTGTCGGCTATCGGGAGTTTAATAGTAGAGAGGAGGGAGAAGGACCCGCCTTTGTTCGTGGGTCGCAAGGACGGGCCCGCGAGGAGACACCGAAACGCTATTGAAGGCACGTTACTGTCCTTGAACCAACGAGTTGCGGCCCAGAATGATGGATGCGTGTCTACAGACGAGTTGCTCCAAGTGGCTGAGAGCAAGCGATTGTGCGCTCTTATCTATCTATACGCCTGCATTGACCTCGCCACGCCATCGTCGCCCGTCATCCAGGGTCTTACGCGTCGGGTAATAGGGATACTGGCAGACATCCCATCCAAACCGTCCCTCATATTCCCACTATTCGTCGTTGGCACATTGGGAGTGTGTAACGAAGATGATCGGCGGCTGGTTCTAGATAAGTTTGACAGTTTGATTAAAGTCAGGAGCCTGGCAACTGCGGTGAAGGCGAAAGATATCGTCACCAATGTTTGGCTTGATAGAGATTTGGGGAGATATAGGAGGTGGGAGGACTTGGTGGAGACGAAAAGCAGGCTGCTGAGCTTGGCATAGTCTGTGGGACAACGGCGTTGGTTACATGAAGTTATTCGGCCAACGACGTTTTACAATTGAACCTGTCTCCTTTATTGATAGGGGGCCAAGCGCTTTAACAATTATACGTAAAAGTTCGTCTTCGACTACATGGACACACAACTTCAAATCCTCATATGTCTGGCAAAACTTTGGAGATAGTGTAGTAGGCAAAGGGAACTGCACCAACCCCCTTTAGAGTCCTGATGTCATTCCCATTCTACCTCGGCGTATCAATTCAAACCATACGACGCTACCCAGAACATCGACACCATACCCCTATTGACTAGTCCCGCCTGCTTTTTAGTGTCGTAGTCGTTACGTGTAATTACCATTCAAGCACGAATTTCTGGTCTCCACACCTGGAGGAGGTTGACAAGACCGCGACCCGTGGCGACAAGGATTGAAGCCAAAAAAGCAAGTTAAATTATTATTATACTGCGATAGCCTGACACAGGGTACTTCAGTTGAAGACTCCAAATTTGGCACCATTGGCCTGTTACTACACCTTTGGGGGTGAGATGCTCGAAGGTCCAGCCGAGAGGCTTCTCCATATCGGCATCCCACGTGTCCGTAACCATTTGCGGGGTGCAGGAGTATTTCCGTAACAGGACTAGCGGGTGAACCTCCTCATCGACCTCGGCGTGTGGGCTCAGGCTATCCCACCCATCTGAGCCTTGGCATCGACTGCCGAGGGGAAGGTCGATTCGACCCTAATAGCGTTGGTGGCCAATGAGTCCATGCCGTCACAAAACCTGGCCGGAGCCCGGGCCCCAGCCCCACTTACACTACCCCGTCCTAGGGATGATCACACCCTTTGGTCTTGGGTTTTCTGGGGCCTACCCCGGATCCACGGCGGAGGTTCGATATCCCCGCTGCTCCACTGGGGACACGCACAATCATCCCCGTGTCCGTGATATAACCTGGGGTATGGGACAAGGCCTCCCGGCTATCTCCGCACAGGGCCACGGCACTTGGAATACATATTGCTAGCCAAACCCCTCACGCAACAACCATCGAGCTGAAAGTGTTCCAGTCCTGTTGTCACCCCCGCCGCCTTTGGCCTTACTCTGCCTAACGTTATCCCCCTCAGCCGCCACAATAGCCAACATGCCTTCATCGAACGCGGAAGCGAAAGAAAGGTCTATCTCGAAGGTGCCATGCGCCCCTCAGGCCGGATCGGTTGAGGACCAGAAGGTCGACACCCGCCACGTGGACCAGGCAGCGGCCTATCTCAGCAATGCCGAACAGTATGAACCCCTTACGCCCGAAGAGGCAAAGTGGGCGTTGAGAAAGACGGACTGGATTTTCCTCCCGATGGTATGAGTGTAAATCTTCTGGAGCCGCCCGCATGTGAAGACTCACTGACCAGCGAGCAGCTTTTCCTTGTCGCCACTTTGGGAGCGTAAGGGTCCCTGGCCCCAACGCAAACCATCTGAGCCAGCTGACACTGGTTCCGCAGGATTGACAAGGTTGCGCTCGGAACGGCCGCGCTCTACGGGCTGCAGGAGGATAATAGCCTCGCCGGCCAGCAGTACAGCTGGCTCGGGTCAATCCTCTCCTTAGGTGTTCGTCTCCCATAACACTTGTCCTTACGCTTCAATGGTTTATACGTGACTGTCGGACTCACATGGTTACACTCAGGCACTCGTTGGCATGTTCCCGTCCTCATGGCTGATCCACCGTTTCCCAAGCGCGAAATACCTCTCGTCCTGCTCCATGGGGTGGTCCGCGTGCTCCCTACTCCTATCGGCTTGCAGTAATTTTGCGGGGCTAGCTACGCTACGCTTCTTAATGGGTGAGTATACAACGATTCGGTCCTTCACAACTCCTTGCTAAAACGACATGCACTAGGTGCACTCGAGGCGATCATCGTCCCCGGCATCTCCCTCATGCTCGCGGGTTTCTATATGAAAGAGGAGCAGCCTCCTCGGAACGCACTCGTGTTTGCAGCTCTGAGTTCCGTATTCAACGGTTTCCTCTCCTGGGCCGTTGGACATATTCCGGACAGCGCGCCGCTCGCCATCTGGCAGTACCTGTTCATTCTTGTCGGTAAGTCTCCAAATCTACAGACCCTTTCTTACCATAGGATTTAGTAAAACGAGCACTAACCGGCCAATTCTAGGCTCCGTATCCATGGTCTGGTCCATTATTGCGCTGATTTGGCTGCCCAGCACTCCCATGGATGCCTTCTTCTTAAGCGACCGCGAGAAGCACCATATGGTCAACCGCCTTGCTGCCAACAAGACGGGTATCGTCAACAGTACCTGGAAGTGGGGTCAGGTAAAAGAAGCGCTCGTCGACCCTAAGACATGGCTCCTGTTCTTCTTCAACATCGCTATCAATATTCCAAACGGCGGTCTCATCACCTTTGTTGGCCTGGTAATCCAGGGACTAGGGTACTCCGGCGTCGAGGCGTCGCTCCTCACCATGCCCACGGGCGTTATGTCCACCATATCTGGCTTTGTCTTCTCCCTGTTGTCCGCGAAATGGAAGAACAAGAGGTGCCTCGTCGTCATTATGGCATGCATCGTCCCGATAGTGGGGACCGTCGTCGTGTTTGCCCTGCCCCGGAGCAACCTTGCCGGCCAGATGGTGGGCCTGTACCTTCTTTACACTTACTTCGGCCCCTACGTTGTGGGAATCGGTCTCGCGCAGGCGAACACGGCGGGTCACACCAAGAAGTCCACCGTATTCGCGATCCTGTATATAGGCTACGCTGTCGGCAATCTCATCGGTCCGCAGACTTTCCGTGCCAACCAAGCGCCCGAGTACGTGGGCGGGACCATCTCGATGATAATATGCTACTGCGTCTGCATCGGGCTTATCAGCCTGTACTGGGTGTACGCATCTTGGGAGAATAAGAAGCGCGCGGTAGCGAGGGAGGCTACAAATGGCGAGGGCGAGGGCGAGGATACGATGGAGGGCTTCCTGGATGCGACTGATTTCGAGCAAAAGACATTCAAGTATACTACATGAGTGGCGAAAAGTGTCCCTTAGTTCATACGGTTACGGTATCCGGCCTTGCTAGGGAGCAACCTAAGTTAGATACGTTATATATCGAGTAGATATGGAGTTGGAAATGTACACTGCATATACCAAGGGCACTCCAAAGTCTTGACATACTTACTTTCCATCCATCGTCGATAGCGCTTGGCGCGTAGTTCAGGCTACCCTTTGCCATCGTCAAAGATCCGAGAATCTAGACACTTACCTCACAAGCGAAAAAAGCGTTTGACCCATGTCTACCTTGACGAGGGCAACGAGCAACGGACGTACGTCTTGCGCGATGGGGCCCTACCACTTGTCTCCTTCAGGACTGCCGCTATCACCTGTTAAGCAAAACAGGCGCAAGATGTGAGACATTAATAGTGGAGTTCAATACACTTATGGGTAAGTATAGGCTTTGGATCTATATTACACAAGTAAACTATATAATCCTCGGGCAGAACCTTCGCGTTAAGTTGTAGCGCTAGAATAGTCACGATACACTGGACCAACTGTTTCATTAAGGAACGGAAAGAGTATACTGTCTTTGAGCTGGAATTATGTGTAAACCCGTGCGACCGGGAATCTTCCATGACCACTACTGTGCATAAATTTCCCGACTAGGAAATGTGAGCAGGACATTACTCTCGGCTTGTATCGGCAAGTTTGGCGATACGCCGAGATCATCCGCTCGGCGTAACCAACAGTTTGCCGACGTCAACAAGCACCCAATTCTCGGCATACCCCGCGCATCGCCGATAGACTCTGCCTCCAAACCACCCAAAACCACAATTCTTCGCGTATCGGCGCCAGCATTCCGAGCTAAGATGATGTCGAGCCAGGGTGTTCCTCCGAGCGGCACCCGACGGAGCCAAAGGCCGAAGCTCAAACCAGTCGCGTTCGTCCCCCCGAGACGCTCTGAGGAAGCACGTGCTAAATGCTGGCCACAGGTGCCGAAAGTGTCATGAGAGAAAGGTCCGGTGCTCGGGCGGCCAGCCCTGCCGGTCGTGCATACAGCTAAAATGCGGCGCCGACTGCACGTATCCGAAGCGGGACCGGCAGGTAAGAGTCAACCAAAGGTACGACGAGGGAGGTTGACCAAAGAGACTAGAGTCTGATTTTCGAACAGCTATATCGATGAGCTACTGTGTGAAAATGAGCGACTAGGTAAAGAGCTAAGTCGTCGGTCCGGGGAGGCACGGTCCGATAACACCCTTGCCGAGACCTATTCGGCAGTAGGCTCCGAACAAGGCGACCAATCCCTAGACGAACCAAGCAGGAATCCCATCGTCCCGGATAGGCCCTGGTTCCTCCATCTCCAGTCCACAAGCGTGCCCATCATCATTGGCGAGGTCGCAAACGCCGTCTTCGCCACCCGCGTCCGCCAGGTCCTTACGGGAACGACGCTCAATCACATTCCGCGCACCAGCTACCCGAGTGATGCAGAGCTCGCAGAGCTCGCCAGCTCCCCATGCCCTCGCATTGCTCCCACGCAGGCGAGGTTCCTAGTCCGGGCAGCCCTAAAGTTCCTGCAGGGACAATTTCATATCGTCCGGAATAGCAGCGTGTGGGAACTCCTGGACCAGTACCTCCGGGCGCCGCAGTCGCTCGGCCCACTATGCAGGTGGAAAGTGCTCGCGGTGCTCGCTCTGGGCGAGCTTTACTCGAGCAACTTCCAGAGCCCGGGGGCTAGGACGCCGGGACTGGCCTATTTCGCCCACGCCAGCAGGGCGTACGGATTTCTTCAGGAGCGACCAAGTGTCGAGGCAATAGAAGTTTCCCTTCTGCTCGTAAATTCTAACCCTCGCCAGACATTATCGTTACTTACTAGCCTTTACTGACACTGCCACAGTGTCTCTATGCCCTAGCTATGAACAGGAGACATACGGCCTATTTCTTCTCCAACTCTGCTGTCCGGCAGTGCATCGTCATGGGTCTTCACTTCAACCTCCCCGAGTCTCAGCTCGCCGACGCGGCCGCCAGGGAGCACCTCAACCGCATATGGTGGAGCTCGTATGTCCTCGACCACACGTCCGAGGCCATAACCAGCCACATCGTCTCTATCGCCGACGCCGAGGTCTTCGCGGACTTGCCGTCCGGCACGAGGGTCGAAGGCTCCGAGGCGGGGGATTTTGAGAATACCGACTGCACGCTTGCAAGGATTGGGCTGGCGAGAATTACGAGGAGGATGATACAGTCTGTGTACGGAAGGGCAGAGCAGCGAGAGTCGTTTCTGCAGCGCGTGCAGTACGCATTGAGGGACCTGAAGCAGTGGCTAGGAGGCCTCCCGCCCGGCATTCGAATGGACTCGCAGGCTTCTCCAGAGCAGGCGGGCCCGGCCCAATCCCTTCACCTCGCTTTTAACCAAGTACGTACGCCCCGGTTATGACGCAGCTCTTTCTAACACGTTTAGTCCGTCATCCTCACAACGAGGCCTGTGCTGTTCCACCGCCTACGCATACACAAAGAGTCAAACGGAAACCAACAAGGAGCGGCGGAAAGTCCAGTCTCCGACACCGTCAATGCGCTTGCAGAAGCTTGCATCCGCTGCGCCCGACATTCGTACACCTCCGTCCTCGATTCCTGGGTCGAGGGCTCGTTCAGGACTTTCGATTTCTTCAGGACGCAGCGCATGTTTTCGGCGGCCACCGTACTTTTGGTTGCAGGTGTCCTAGGAGGAAATGAGAGCGGCAGGGACTTGGACGACTTTGAGCTTGCGTGCCACCTCCTGAAGAAGCTAAGCGATGCCGGGAGCTACACTGCCACTGAATTGTACCCCCTACTCGAGGCATTGAAGACGGACGTGGGGAGCTTCTCAGACGACAAAGATCAGCCTGACAGCACCGCTCGGGAGGAGTTTGCGGTGGACCCGAACGGGTCTTCGCACCTCGAAGTTGCAGCGCGGGACAGTCGTCTTATAACATCAGGCATGGCGCTGGCAGAGCCGTCGCTGGAGGCGTTCTTGCTCCAGAGTGAGCAGAGTCTGGCTGAGATGAACGACTTCTTCGATAATACGCAGATAGGGGACCTGTACTGGCCGATGTATGATTTTACATGAACTCATTTCCCTCTGGGGACGCTATACAATATTCACGGCGGGGCTCTTCTACCAAATAATAGGGATGCCGAGACACAACTGCGCAGACTTAAGTTCCCGGATGTTCCGGGGAGTGTTTCAGCATATATCTAGCAGCCAATAATTCCACGTGCCCCGCCCATTATCCATCCAATCTGCAACAGAAAGCAGCCTCATCCCCCGCCCTAAATGGCGGGGAGTCGGGGTTGCGGAGCTTAAAGGCCGTGAACCCGGCGCATACGGATGAAGTTCGGCTGTTCCTAGTTATCGCAGTTACCCTGAGAATGGGTGGGCTGTGGCGCAAATTACTGTATTCGGTACAAGTGCCAGTGCGTTCCACCGTGGCGAACATTCCGGTGCTCCGGAGCGGTGTGAAGTGGAACCATCTTCGAACCAATCACCAACCCTAAGTAGTCCTATCCCGCCCAACTCTGCATTGGCTTGATCCCAACATCGCGAGTAATTGCCGAAGTTTTGGCGTTCCGGACCGACTCTGCATTGGTCTGACCCCATCATCGCGAGGCGTTACCGAGGTTTTGGCGTTCCGGACCGCCGTACCCCTCAAAAACTTGCTCATTCTCGTTCCGAGACACCAGAACGGAAGTAAACACTTCGTAACAGACTGTGCTCGTGACCACTTACACATACATATCATCCGGGAAGCGGCCCGCTATACCACTGACCACGAGCGGAAGGCATTGCCACGTCACCTCGCCTCCTAGCTGCCTATAAAAGACATGAGGCCTCTTTCAGCCGTCTCCGCTTTCCCGCCTGTTACTGACCTCGACCTGGCTTCAATCAGCACCTACATCCAAACCTGATTTCAACCTTCCGTCACCATGGATACCGACTATAGTCGTTTCAACTGGCGCGATACGGGCCGCGGAACCTGGGTTCGTGACATCGACGAGCCCGAGGCGTTCTACTCGGCCATAGCGAGGCTATGGGAGGCAAGCGGGCGCCAATTCTTCTACATGACGGGGCACCTGTCTCTCAAGGTCGCGGTGCCCGAGGGCCAGTCCAAACCCTCGGTAGAGCAGGAGCTTGACGCTGCTCTATCCAAAGCCTGGTTGGCCCTTCGGTTTGACCATCCCGCAATTGCCGCCCAGGTGAAGTTCGACCCGGAGACGGGCAAGTATGTCAAGGATTACCCCGTGGACTCCGAAGGGTGGCTGGATCAGACATTCGTTCGGATCTCGACCGGCCAGACGGGTATGGAGTGGGCTAACAGCGACCCGCCGGCCCCGCCGCTTTCAACCCTCAACGTCGTATCGCCACCGTCAAACAATGACAATGTCGTCCTCCGGGATCTTGTCTTGCGGTCGCCTCACGATACAATTGACGGCATCGGCACCCTTATCCTCTTTAACAACTACATTCGTCTGGCCGCGTCGGCCTTTGAGAAAGGCAGCGCCTATGAGCCGCCGTCCCTTCAAGATCCGCGCATCTTCGAAAATCTCAGCCCACCCTTCCGCGTCGCCGCTGCGGTGCCTTCAGAATTATCCGAGAAGAGCAAGGCGCGGTTGGCGAGCATCGCTGCGAGCAAGGCAAACCCACCCAGCAACGCCGACCTCGTTATCCTTCCGTACAAAAAGGGAGCGATGGTTCCTGGCGTGCATAAGCGAGTCGAAATTACCTTGTCGCCGGAGGAGACGTCCAAGGTGATCGCTGCGTGCAAGAGCTTGCGCGTGAGCGTCACGCATGCCTTCCACACTGGACTTGAGCTCGCGCTTCGGGACCTGCAGGCCAAGTCCGAGACCGCACGCCTAGTTCAACACGTCGGGTATCTTCTCCGCAACGAGCGTGCGTGCTGCTTGCCGCCGTACAACGACCATCGTCACCCAACCGGTGTTTACCACTCCACCTCTGCAGAGAAGCTCGTAGTTGAGATGACGGTGCCCGGCACTTCCGACGTGTCAACGGCCGGGGAACAGAAGGCGGAATTCGATAGGATCGTCCGCCAGATGAGCGACTTCTACACCGCTGTCCGCGATGACAAGGAGCATTACGCTTTGGTGCCGCATCTGTTTGGGCAGGACTCCCCTCCACTTCCGAAGAACGGAGAAAAGGCAAGCACAGTCCCACCCCCGTCGGATGCCCCGTCTGCCAGCATATCCAGCATGGGCCGCATCGACAACATCATTGCGCAGCAACACGGGGCCATTGAGACTTACCACCCCTGGGTTACGGGCGAGGAGCTGCGGAGTGGGCTTGGGTTGTTCCTTGGCAGTTTCCGGGGTGAGCTGTGTCTTAGTGCGGCGTATAATGATGCATGGCATAGTGGTGACGGGGTTATGGAGTTCCTGTGTCGTTGTCTTGACATCGTCAAGGCTGGTCTCGGAGTCTAGTACCTACCAATGCTAGTATCTTGGGCATATCTAAGCCGCCTTTTACCCCAAGTCCACCCAGGGTCTTAGTTCGGGTTTCCACTTCGCCTTTGACTGCGGGTGTTTCCTACTCAGACTTGTCGATAGCATCTTCAAGGCTTAAGACAGTAGTCATCCCCAGAGAACTGTACCTCTTCTACTACCTGAAATGACTTTGCGAATAAGTCCAGGGGATGGACGCTCTCAAAAGTCACTGGACCACAGCTTTTGAGGCTGGAATGGCGTCCAAGCATTCGTTGACAGCCGCGCCCCTCAAGTAAACTATAAGGTCTAAGACAAAGCAACAGGCAGACCTTAAACTCTTGGTAATCTCTGTACTTTTATATGTGCAATGCCAGTCGGTTGCCATTATGTATATCTAATTCCAATGTGGTAAACGATGGCCGGGCCAACAGTCC
This sequence comes from Scopulariopsis brevicaulis, assembly GCA_017657125.1. Classification (NCBI taxonomy): domain Eukaryota; kingdom Fungi; phylum Ascomycota; class Sordariomycetes; order Microascales; family Microascaceae; genus Scopulariopsis; species Scopulariopsis brevicaulis. The sequence continues at coordinate 93,060 of JAGFNX010000019.1, forward strand.
CTCTTTATGCTCGCATATTGACATTAAGCGTAAACCAATGTTACGTCATGCTCACGGAAGATGGTTCCAGGGAGGCAACCCATTACCACCTGTCGTAATGCCACTTGTACTCGGCCTTTTGGTTCAACCAATCTGACATGATAATGTCAGGATCAGCAAATCCGTTCTTGAGATACGTCCCCCGTGCAACCTTCATAGCAAAGAAGCATTTGGGCACCGTCCCTGGCTCGAGGCTCTCAAGGTACTCCGGCTCCGCGACACCTCCCTCATTCTCAACCCAGCAGTCGTACGCGTTGCGATAAACTTCGAGTCTGTCAAGGTTGTAGGGTTCTTCCCAGAGCTTGTCGCCGAGGTCATCGGGGACGGGAACGAGTTTCCCCCCGCCATTCACCTGGAAAAGTCGGAAACAGAATCCATTTTCGGGGTCCCAGACTGCGGCGTTGAAGTTGTGGCCGCATTCGTGCTCCTTGACGGGGTTATCGATGAAGACAAAGGCCCTATGGGCATGTCTCAGCATTCCCCAGGCAAGGCCTTGTCTCTGTGGTTTAGGCGTTAGATACCACATGTGACCAGAAAAAGGAAAGAAGCATCCTTCATTTAATGGGGAAGAAGTATTCTTACCATCCGACGGTACATCTCTTCCATAGCATCGGCTAGCCCAGCAGTTGGGTCAGCCGAAAGCCATTGCCCGTCTCCTAGAGCACCGATGGCTGGGTTTGGAAAATCTTGTTTGATCATATCCTGCGGAACCAAGTCTTGCTCAAAGCCAGGCTTTCCAAAGACCGCTCCGTTCAGATTATCGAGATACTTCCTCATCTCCTCGAAGCTCGACTGGACTCTCTCTGCAAGCTCGGGCCCAGCGTCATCATTGTCTGCTTGAGGTGGAAGGATGTTTCCCGTAGCAACGGCTGCGCCGGCTATGACTCCAAGGCTGCCAGCGAACAGAGGGCTGGCAGCACCGGCGCCAGCCAAGATACCTAGGCTCGCGGCGATGATGACAGCCACGTTAAGGCTGGCCTGTTCGTCCTTCTCAAAGTCACCCTGCACTCTGAAGATGTCGAGGGTCTCTCTGATGGCATTGTCCTGTAGACGTTCGTGGAAGCTCTTGATCCAGGCGCGGAGTTGCTGGAGCGAGTAGAAGAGGAAGTATGCACCGGGATCGCCCTCAGATACGTCGGCATACTCGGCTAGTTGTGGGACAGATTAACCCAGACGTCCTCTGATGCGTGCTGAGTTGGGACGGCCGAATATCATAGACTTACAGCACTCATTTTCTAGCTTGCACTCTGTCTCCCAATCACCACAGTCCCACGAGTCCGAGACATCAGTCCTAATGTCGAAGATATCCTGGTCCAGGTTCTGAACCCAGTTCTCGAAGCCGTGCTCCGAGATGTACTCATCCCCAATGACGCCAGCGCCGCTATCGTGCCAAACCTGTGCAGCCTCCTCGGTATCTCGAAAGTCGCGGATGTTGACGTCTGCGCAAACCACCTGTCTCTTGGTAAGGGACGCGGCCTCGGCTCCCGTATAGAAGGACGACGCCAGGAGCGTGCGGGAAATCAGTTCGCGGGACCTCATGGCTGATAAAGGATTCGGTAAAATGGAGAAGATAAGTCCTTGTGCTTGTTGCTTTCCGTACGCCCGCTCAATCTAAGTGCAAAGGACGTGGTATAAATACTCATGTCCTCCATGTACCCACCTCCGTTTGTATCTGCAGCAGTCCGCAGCGGAAAGAGGCGTAGGATCGTTAGTAGGATCGTAATTAAATAAAGGGCATCGCGATTGGGTGATGGTCAGATCCATATTTCAAGATTACTTCAAAATGCCTCATGGTTTCCCATTGATTAGTGGCTGAAGTTTTGACGATCTGTGCCTCTGGAGGAAGGAGATGGAGTTGGGACCACGAACTAGGCCTCCGCACGACCAGGAGATCTACTCCACACCTGGATCTGAGTTCTATGGCTTACCTAGCTCTGGGGGACTAGATAAAAATTTCGAGGTCGTAACATAAATGTGTTATTGTCAGGGAACTCGAGTGATAAAGCATCGTGAATTCAACCTAGAAGTGTAGAGACTTGACAGAACGTTCACCCACAGTCGTCGATGAAAGAATGCCGAGACTTCAAGTCCCGGTCAATACTAGGCTACGAGCAAGACTTCGACCGTACAAGTACACCCTTGCCGAAGGATTATTTATATTACGAAAGTAAGGACCACGGCGGAGCCGCACAACGTGGAATCGGTGGGGCCGACCGGGTTTTCTCCACCCACCTTGCCCACATAAGCATACATCTGAATCCTTCACTGGAGAGGTCCATAATTGATCGTCGTTCACATTGCGGTGATGAGTATGAGTTTCCCCGCGCGCCACCTCGGAGTTTGCTTCGGATGGATCAAACTAAATAGGGATCAACAGGAGATACTGCCTATAGTATAGATGGATCTGTACTGTACGATCCTGGGGGGTGACCAGATCGGACGGTGGAAAAAGATACGAAGGACTTATTATAGCACGTGGTTCAGCCCGCTTAGGAGCAATTGAATACGATCATTGAATAAATTTCCCAGGATACAGCCTCGCCGAGCCTTTCCCCACGAGCGTCTGTCTTTTTGTTGTGCTCATGACATCAACGTCGACGGGGCTTAGACTCTTACGGTTCGAAAAAGTAGCATAAGAAGTGAATCGCTGCATTACTCTTCTCTGTCGCTACCGGTCTATTTTCATGAAACTTCGCTCTCCTTAATGCCCGAGATTCCCGTCGATTCATGGACCTACGCCACTCACCTGGCCCGCTCCGGCCAGGCGTCAAACAGCCCTTCGTAAACCGTGACATTTGAGAACTGAGCCGTGCTGTCACCATCATGGAAGAACTTGATGTCCTTGGAAGATGCGTACCACGAACTATAATGATGTTAGTATCCATGATGTCAACAATCTGGTGTTTTACTGACCGAACCCAAGTGCTTAGAGCGAATCGCCCATTAGCATGAACCTCCACGATCGAGTTATCAACCACGATGGTCAGATCGAGCGTCTCCACGCGCTCCTGACCATCCTTCACAACATCAAACAAGCGCATCCTGCCGACCTCGTTGCGCGTGTCGATACCATCGGTAGTCTTGGCTGCAGCACTGGAGTTGCTCCGGTCGATGATTATTGACTCGTTAGAGAACTGGTAGTATATCGTAGTCGATTCAAACTCAGATGACAAGATCTCGAACCCAGCCTTCAGGTCAGAATCGCGGGCCGACGACGGGAAGGAGAGCGAGGCGGTCAGGACGTAGAACTTGGAATCCGGGGATTGCTTGAAGGCGACTGATCCGGGCAAGCTGATATTCCTGTTTGGCTCGGTATACGAGTCACCGGTAGTCATCTCAGCCAGTGTCTCGCGAGCAATCTCCTGCTTCAGAGTGACCAGCTCAAGGACGCCGGTGTCGTTGCTGGCAACCCGCCACGAAGCCGTCTCGCGAGAAAGCTTGTTGTCGACAACGTTGGGGATCGACCCGACACTCAGCTCTCGCGGAAGCAAAAGCGAGCCGGTCCAATTTTGCTGCGCGGTGGGGAAGTCGTGCCCTTCGAAGTAGTCACCGGTGAGCCACAGGTACGTCACAAATCGATCCGGCGCACCGCTCTTCTTCGAAGGCTTGGAAGAAGCGGGCAGCTCCTTGCCAGCTGCGGCATACGCAGATAAACCCCAGTCCAAGTAGCCAGCCATTGTCGGTGTGAACTTGATGTCGCCGTCATCGACAGTCATGTTTCCCGCGGCCCAGAGCATTTCCCGGTTATCCGAGGTCTGCGGCACGATGGGGTCATACGACCATTCGGTGCCGACCGTGGCGAAGATTTCGCCCTCGGGGTTGTAACCGTCCTCGTCAAGGCCGAAGATGTTGATGACCTCGAAGTTGTAGCCCCACCGGCCAGCCCAATCGCCGCTTCCCCAGGTCGCGTTCGCCTCCTCGTGCCACCACTCGCCAATATACTCCCAGTACTGGAAGTTAGGGTCGTGCTGACGGTAGAGGAACGCGGAGGGGCCATCTCCGTGGATGCCACCGGAGATGACGGTGTACCACGTGCCGTTCTTGCTTTCAAGGAGAGAGTCGAATTGGGGGTTTTGGAAGAGGAAGGGGTCGCGCCAGCTGGTTACGTTGGCGGCGAAGGGCGGTGAGGGGATGACAGGGCCCTGCTCCAGCTTGGTGAAGTTCTGGCCGCCGTCGGACGACACTGCGAGGGAGTGGGTCTCGCTTCCCCTGGTGTACGGGATGCTCCATGAAATGGGCATGTATGATACCGAAGTATACATCATGGTGGGCTTCCCATCTATGCCACTGGGAATAACAGCGCCGTCGAAGACAGCAATGGGATCGTTCACACCACCCGGAAGGATCATCTGCGCTCCGTCGGGGTTGAGATCCTGGTAGGTGACGAGATCCTCGGTCGTGGCGCCGGAGGCGCCATTGCCGTTGTACAGCCAGCCGACATGGAACACTCCCGTCTCGGGATCGGTGTAGTGCATACACGGATCACCGATCTGGTTCTGGGGCGGAAGCACGTGCGCTTTCGGCCTCCACGTCTCAAACAGGCTGTTGTTCGCAAGAGTTGAGATGTTGGGGGGCGCAGAGTTGTAGTCGACCGAGGGGAAAGTGGAGTTGTCGACCGAGAGGGACGTTGGATGGGACGCGGCCCGTCCTATGGCGGCGGAGCCGGCAGCGACAGTCGAGAGCTTCATGGTAACTGCAGCTCGAGGATAACTTGTTAGAATCCATACCAAGGTTGTGTCTTAGAAGACTTTTGTCGTGAGACATTTTGACCTATTTATACGTCGTAGGCTTACAGACGCCCGGTGAATCCTCGGAGGCTCGGATCGTCATAAGAGATGGCCCTCTTGGTTCGAGGCTTGGTATGATGCTCGGTAAAATATGGAGACCCCGCTGTGGGGATGCGGAGTCCCCACATTCTACCAGACAGAGTATATTTCGCCGAGCTGCGGCACAGAGCCTCATAGTGGGTCCCATGAGTTCTTCCGAGGCGAGATCCTGATAGTTCGACTTAGCTGAACTGGGCTGTCACAAGTTGCCATCGGCCGGCACCGCCTGATGTACCGAGTGATATCCGCGCCATGATCCTACATTGTGGCGCCTTCCGCGGCATTCCCCACACTTCTCCACGGCTCACCGGAAGTTAAGATGATCATCGGTATGGCAGGCTCCTGCGCGATGCGGGTGACCTGCGCCTCGTAGGTCCCCGTGCCGCCTATTCATACGAAAGACGTTGGGTTAAAGCTGGTGACAGTTGGCACACGTATTGACTACTAAGCAGGCCGCTCGACCGCCTTTTTAGCGCTGTGCCGATCGGTTACGAAGTGCTGGCTCGACTCTCGCAGTTAATACATGTACTAGCCGGCCGCCAGAAAGCCTTTATTTCGCGCCCAATGCCTGCAAATACCGGCAAGTGTTGGGGTGAGAATGATGGGACTAATGCTAGGAACTACGGTGACCATAAAACCGACCGAGAAGCCCCATATTCTAGAAGACCGAGTGGGGTTGTACACAATGCCGCCCAGCCTCGTGGTTCTCCAATGTATGTACCTCATACTTGTGTAAACCTACGCCACGGCCCGTCGTATTGGTAGATGGTGTAACGACTTATGCATGGTTCCTGGCATCAGCTTTGCAAGCCGACAGATGGCATCTGGTAAAGATCGCCGAAGATGATACGCTTCTCAGTCGTCCGGCATGAATGCTTCATTTCCTCAACACATGCAATCCCCGCATTCCACATGCCATTCTTCTTGTACATTCGTACTAGTGAATCGTAACTTTGGTGCGTCAATTGTGGTGTTACCATTGCTTCCGACGTGTCCTCCGCTCTTCGGGGATCATTCGGCCCTTCTATCGGTTACCAAATAACACTTTTGCTCACAGAGACGGCGGGGACAGCATACTAGACCAGGCCTAGCTAAGTGCAGCCGGGCGACCTTCCGTTTCTGAACTTAGAATTGGCAGGTGTTCAATGTCCGTAAATGTTTCCCCCACATTTGGAGCATCTTCCTCGTTCGTCTTCCTTGTTTTCCATCGGCCCGATCTGGCGCCGCTCTGCGATTGGCCGGTTGAGGCGGGGCCGCGCGGGGCCGAGCGGAGAGATCGGAGACTCCGACAGCCTTTACCTCGCAGAATTTCTGACGCTGCTCAAAAGCTTCGGTAATAGTACGTCATCGGTGCTGCGGTCGTCCCGTCCATTCGGAGCTACCACGTAGGTCTATCTGGGTTCTGATCCTCGAATTATTTTCCCAGTCTTTAATGCAGCGGAGTACTCGTGAAAGAATAACAGCTCATTTTAGGGTCCGATGTTAACGCGCCTTTGGTAGCACGTCTCAGATTAAACAGTCGGCCACGTACTTGTACTCGGCCTCAGGGGCAATAGTACCTGACGCGGGTTATAGATTGTACTCGTAGAATGAAGCGAAACTTTCTACCCGAGAACTAGTCAATCGTCGTCAACAGCGCTGTCCTTGCCAAAATCGCCAAGAAGTTGGCTCCGACACAGTCGTACTATCTACCCTCTCGTCCTGCGGGAGGCCCATGATCAATTGGTTAGTTGCTTCAAAAGCCGGACCACCCATTTGAAGTTTCTTAGCCCCAGTGACAGGGAATTTATTAAGCCTTCTCTTCCAGTCACATCTCGGTCCTAGCGGAGCGTTCTTCTCTATTATAGTCGAGATGTAAGCTTACTACTGAGACCCCGTTTATGATGACCCCGCAACATTAGGGTTAAGGTATCGGGTAGGGGTGATGTGGATGTACTTGACGGGGACAGCATACTAGACCAGCCATAGCTAAGTGCAGCCGGGCAACCCTCCGTTTCCGAACTTAGAATGAGGCCCGCAGACGCTCCGGAACCGGCTCACAAGGAGGCGTCTTATTCTAGAAGGCCAAGCCAGTGACTATTGTGTTTCATCAATGGCCTTGTTTGCTATGACACTCCAGCAAGGAATCGACAAGGACAAATCTAGCCATCTTCTCATTCGCTCCCCGGAAGTTGCGTGAGCCGTGTGAGGTCGCAACGAGTGAAGCGACTCACGAAGTTGATATCAAAGTAGGCACGCCGAGTTTCGTTTAGCGGCCGCAGATTCCAGGGATCAGCATGGTATCTACCGCACATGGTGCCCAAGAGAGTGGAGCATAAAGGCGATGTTCCACTGACCGCTGTCATCTGTTCATCCGTACGAGCCGATTGGAGACATAAACGATGGCCGAGTGGAGGTGGACGTCAGCTTCCTTGCTAAGGTGGGGAACTATACTATGACGATCCAAACCGTGGTGTGGCGCCGTCGAGCTGGCAGCGACCTAAACAATGGGTGCTTTCAGCGTCATTCCAGCGTTGTTCTACTTCCTGTCTGCCATGCCCTTATGAAACTTTCCCTCAGTTGTCTTCGTTTACGGTATCTTGAGCTTTTTTTAATTTAAAGATTTATAAGGACTTGGAGGTGGCTAGGAAACTCGGATTTAGGTTAGGCCGGCCGGTGCGGTACAAGTACCAGGCAGTAAGACAAATTGGCGCGATGGGGGGTTGAGATATCCGCAAGGTCCAATCGGAGCACTTGCGTAAGACTCCACCTTGTTCGGAGAAGGGAACGTCGTTGCAAGGGCGTGTTTATGTAGGTGAAAGGAAATCTCCGCAAGAATACGACGTCAATCGAGAATGGAATGGATCGTCATAGGCGGAGCTCTAGAACCCCGCTAGAACTCGACGATGAAGCTCCATTCTTGGGAGAGGCACAGTTCTCCCACTCTGCCTCCCTCATTTTCTGTTCCCCCGCTGCGGGGATATAGACTGCACATCACTGCTACATACCCCGCACGACTTGCGAGGCATATGGCTGGCTAAAAAGAACGGGGCGGGGAATGCCTATACTGTACCTCATACGAGGTCGGAGCCACCTCACAGACATCAAGATTTCCGCTGACGTAGGGTGTCGAAGTCAGTGTTAGCCTCTTCCAAAGACGATCTTGCCTGCTGGAGTATGCGAGCGGGGGCGCGGGGCGGTTAATAGTTCGGCTCTATCCCCGTCATTCAAAAATCCTATAAAGAAGCCATGACGGCCCCTTAGAACGGGATGTTAGTCAATATTCGAGTCTTCATCTGCTTCTATCACCAGTCCATTGCGCTTACCCATCGTTTATAACAATAGCATGGTTCCATACGTTCGTGTGACACTGGGTTTAGGCTTACTCATAGCCCAATCCGTGTCTGCACTTGACGATACTGAGCTCTATCGTCCCCAATATCACTTCACCCCCGCCAGCAACTGGATGAACGACCCAAACGGTTTACTATACCACAACGAAGTCTACCATTTCTTTTACCAGTATAACCCGGGAAACACGACGTGGGGAGACATATCATGGGGTCATGCAACCAGTGCGGACCTAGTTCATTGGCAACATCAACCCGTGGCGCTTCTTGCCCGGGGCTATCCTGATGAGGTTACCGAAATGTTCTTCTCCGGCACCGCAGTTGCTGATGTAAACAACACGAGCGGCTTTGGTAAAGATGGCGGAACCCCTCTGGTTGCTATGTACACATCGTATGTGAGTAACAGAATATCTGGTTGCGGTGAAGAAGAACCATATCTAACCGTACATCTTCCTTAGTATCCACAAGAACAAACGTTGCCGAGCGGAAAGTTAGTAGGGGCAGACCAGCAGGCGCAATCGATCGCCTACAGTCTCGACGACGGCATGACTTGGACTACATATGATGTAGGGAACCCTGTCATTCTTGACCCTCCGACTGAATACGCAGACCAAATACTGGAGTTCCGCGACCCGGGTGTCTTTTGGCATGACACGAGCGGCAAGTGGATTGCAGTGGTCGCTTTGTCCAAACTTCACAAACTACTTATCTACACGTCTAAAAACCTTCGAGATTGGGACCAGGTTAGCGAATTTGGTCCCGAGAATGCTGTCGGTGGTGTATGGGAATGCCCTAGCCTGTTCCCGCTTCTACTGGACGAAGACAGGGAGATGAGATGGATCGCCCAGGTTGGACTTAATCCTGGGGGGCCCCCAGGGACGCCTGGCTCTGGAACACAATATTTTGTCGGGCAGTTTGATGGCACCACTTTTACGCCTGATCCTGAGAGTGTGGAGCAGACGAACTGGGTTGACTGGGGGCCCGACTTCTATGCTGCTCTTCCCTTCAGCGGGCTACCTGTCACCGAGAGGACAGATATTGCCTGGATGAGCAACTGGAAATATGTCGAGGAGATCCCTACCTATCCCTGGCGCGGCGCGGCGAGCATCCCCCGGAGACTATCGCTTAGGACCATCAATAGGACAGCAACCCTCGTGCAAGAGCCCATACTGGAGACAGGGAAGCGCCAGTATTATCAAAGTTGGGACTCGGTGCCCGATGGTACTACAAAATTGGAGTTTACCGGAAAAACGCTGGACATCACCTTGACATTTTCGGAGTCGGAATCAACCGAGTTCGGCATTATTATTCGGGCCACGCCAGATATGAGCGAGAAGACCAGTATCGGCTACGACTTTGAAACCCAGCAGCTTTTTGTCGACCGCACGACGTCAGGAAATGTTAGATTTGAGCCCTCATTTGCTGGTATATACTATGCACCCCTGGCCCCAACCGATGGCAGTATCACCATGCGCATTCTCGTGGACTGGTCGTCTGTGGAAGTCTTTGGGGGAGTGGGAGAGGTCTCTTTGACCGCTCAAATCTTCCCAAGTAACGACGCTGCTGATGCTTATCTCTTCTCGACGGATGGAAGCACTGGGGGTGTTGAGCTCAGCATTCACGAGGTCCCCTCAGTGTAGGACATACAGGAAGATAGCCCGGGATTACAGCAATTCCTGTCGGCCGGCATGCATGCAGAAAGATAGTCCGGGATTATAGCAATTCCCGTCAGCCATCAGGGCACTATCAAGGACCAGGGTGGTGTATTGAGGATACTAGTTTAAATGGATCTAGTTGGCTACTACCTGATACTCTAAGTGGCGATATTGAACTTAACCCTAAGTCTTCCCCTTAACATGAATGCTGTTGAACCTCACGATATTGTACTCATGGTAACGTCTGCAGCACGAATACTTTCCGGTGGCTTTGCCTCGAGGTACGTCGCTATAGAAGTACAACCTTGCCCCTGTTGATGTAGTCTGCGCCGGCTTTCCGCAAGAGCACTGGTTCCTCTGCGAGTCAAGATCCAGTACAATACTAAGGTTCGAACTTGGCAAGTACGAACGGTCGCAGTGCCTACAGGAGGGGCTGACGAGGTATCACGCCTTCTACAAGTCGCTAACTGCAAGTAACTGCAAGAGGGCCGCCCCAGGTTGTTGTGCCTGCGCTACAAGTCGTCACATGAGATTGTCGAAAAGTATTCACAGGCGCGGTATTGCCTGATAGCCTAGATTCCGTGCTAGGTAGGGCCAGGGCGAGCCTGAGAGCTGGCTTGCACTCTCTTCAAGATGCTTTGTTTCCTATATGATTGGATTGGGCTCTGGATGGAATACTAAGACCGCTAAGGTCTGATAATTCCACGCACGTCTGACCAGAAGCATTCTCGACCTCGAAGGGTACCCGTGGATCCTGGGCTCTCCCATGTCTTCTGAGCCACTTTCCTTCTCTTGGATGCGAAGTATCGCAGCCTCGCTCCGACGACGTATCGCCAATAATATTAAAAGGGCGGATTCGCAACCTCCGATATTCGCTGAGTTTATCCAGGGCCGCCTTAAAGTCGTCTAGGATAATGCTGTCGGTAAAGCATTTAAAGACGAATGCGAACTTCCAGAATGGGTTGATGACGCCAATGGGAATCACCGGGGTCACAGACAGGATGTCGAGTATGATAAATATGACGCTGAGGCTCATGCAAAGAAGCAAGATGCCAAAACGTGGAGAGACTTTGATAATCTCGAGAAGGCCGAGCTCGTAACGGAACTTTATATTCCAGAAGAGATTAACAATGGTGAAAATCCACCACGGATCACTAGTCGTGGAAACGTTAGAACATGGAATACGTTCCGCTGCCCATGGAGCGGCGCAACATACCGGAAAAGAGCCTCGTATGGCCGTGTCCCGATGAAAAGGCGACTATCGTCGGTATTAAAGTAGGCGAAATTAGCGTATATCTCCAAGATCCAATACGGCTGGACGAGAGCGACGCTGCCAATATATATCAAGTTGCCTCGGCGTCCAAGGAATGGCTTCGTCTTTATCCACGCAATGATGTTGTGGAGTGACCAGGATGTAAGGAGCAGCACGACGGTGGAGGAGAGGAACCAGCCATATGCTGGAGGGTCGAAAAAGATAAAGAAGCCATTAGGAATCGCGAGCACGAGCTGAGAGGCCAGTATTAGCAGCTGTACAGTACACATCACAGTTCGGAGGGTCACTGACTTCGATCAAGATGAGCTTGTGCAGCAGGACTCGCCGTCGCATATTTGCAAGGGTGATCCCACACATGATTACCAGGGCCCCAATCATGAAGCCCTGCGACCATGCCTCGAGGGTCAATTGGTGTGGGTCTGTCGGCTTGGCCCGCTCCTGGTGGGTTATGTCGGCCATTTCGAAGGCTTAGGTGGTTTTTGGGTGGGCGGGTGCATGTTTGGTACGACGAAAACCCAACCCGGCACCGCCACTCAAAAAGAAAAAAAAAGGAAGAGCGGAGACAGGGGTTATATACCTGCTGCATTCAGCTGAAAGAAATCACCCTGTATTACCCATGGTAATCCAAGCGAGGCTATTGCCCCACCCTTGGATCTAGTGGCCAATCCTTTACCAGTTAGGGTATCGGCTAGTGACTAGTGCGAGCTACCCCGGACTTGGTGTCGTTAGTCGAGTCTCAAGTTTACCGAGCCCCCCTTTTCGCTTCGGCCCTCTCCTCATTCCCCCCGTATTGTATGAAGAGACTATTTCATGGCGTGGCACTGCCCATGGGGTAGTGGGGTTATGGCTCGTGGCAGGTGTTCCGCACCGTAACCTGGGCCCCTTTTTCCTACTTCGTTTTAGCACCCGATAGACTATATCAGGGGTACAGAGTAACACCGAGTACTTGCACCATTCATTTTCGAAACAGGATGCTTAGTGATCTGATACGAAGTACGTACCCACGAGGAGGCTTGGCATCAGCTTAAATCACGACCCGTGAGTGTGACACTCCGAAAATTGCATGTCCGTAGCATTCAACACCTGGCGTAGGATAACAATGCCACTGGCCGTCGATCCTTTATACTGATGCCGGGCGGCCATCAGAATCGGAGTGTCATCTGCAGTAAGAATCTCCGGACTCGAGCGGTCAAAGAAGGCTTATCGTCCACCGGCCGGGCGCCGCTTTCCACGTTCTCGTTCCCGACTGTCAGTAGTATTCAAAGCCAGAGTTCGACTTTTGGGATTGGAAGGGGTGCGAGGTAAGTGGCGTAGATCCTGTCCGGTATTGACATCGAGTTAGCATGGCCCCGTCAGGCTTAGACTGACTGCGTGCTTCAGACTCGCTGTGCTGTTCTCTCAAATAGGAAAAGCTTCCCCTTTTACTTGCAGCGGTTCACGCTCTTGTGCAGACTTGATTATGAGATTGCCGAGCGGCGTAAGACGGCGTCGCTTCCGGGGGAGGACTCCCTGGATACAGACTTGTATCTGACGCAGCCATTGACACAGCTTGGCCGTCTGTGCTTGCGTGTCTGGTATGTTCGGTACTCGGTTCACAGGGCTAAAACAGGTTCAAAAGACTCGGATCTGAGCTATAGTTTAAAGGGCATACCATCCGTCGACTAAAACCCCTTCTTCTAATAGTCTCCCCTCGTGTCGGAGACAACTTTAGGGTGCCAGGGTACGGCGGGTCTGTATATAAGAGTAAACATCATAGCAAGTTTCGTGGCAGCTGGTAGTATGATGAAAAGGTTTTCCGGGAGGCCTAACCGCTTCTGTTATCCGCTACTGAGGGGATGAGCACCTACGCAGTATTTTTCAAAGGGAATGTAAGGATATCTTTAAGCTGGTGTAGCATTTGACCAGGTTAGTGGACGACATATTGTCAGAGGAGAGCGTCACTTCCACCGACGATACTAAGACAACATTTATTTTCGTTGTTGTCCCTGAGCACAAGAAAGCCGGGGACATGATGGATTTACTTGTATGAAGCTCACCGATCGAGGACTCAAAGGTCTGAGCGGTGATAAAAATAAAGTACTTATGATATTAAAAACCACCCTAATCCGACATGGGACCGGTGACGTAGGGGCTTTTGAGATACTTTTCATCGCAAGCCACCTTTGGTGGCGGACCCGCGCCAAACTCGAATGAGGAAATCCGGATGTAGATCAGTCACAGGATACTTTCGGGTAGATGGTTCGGCTTCAATACGCGCCACAGCGTCCAGGCCGAAAATAACGCTAGACGAAGAAATGACCATGGTGTTGGCGTCCCGCGGAGAAACACGCGTGGATGTTTCCCGTCCCCATCAATGCCCTTCCCCGGAAAGACGCTGGCCCGTGTTCTCCACTCGGACCAAGGACCCAAGCTATGCTTTCCTCTGACAGGTTTCAATTTGAACGACATGGGAGTGATCTTGGAACCGCCGTCAGAACCTCTAGTATTGATGAAGGTATGCTTCAATCGTCCCCGGGCCAGATCTACATATTTTGTGTTAAGGATCGGATTTTCTTCCGTGATCTCCGAGAGTAATCAACAATCAACGTATTGAAGTCGTGGTAGAAACGGAGTCCCTAAACGATCAAGAGCCTGTCTCAGCCAATACATCACGCGACCTGGTTCTCGAATAACTCTACGGAAATTGCAGAGGGTTCCTCGGTTGGTTTCCGGAGCTGGACGCTAGGACACAGCCGGTCGATTTCCTCTTGACCTAGCGCCTTCTAACCTTGCACGGCCCATCTAACCCCGCCTCCGCACTGGATCCAAAACAATAACCTCACACACACAGGCTACCGCACGCGAGGCATCTCCGACGATGTTGGGCATACATCATGTACGTGTGGCGCCCTGATAGGTTCGTACATCTCACGCATAACTAATACCATTCTGTGACAAGGATACTCGGTTCGGGTCTTGCAGCTTCCGGTTCCTCGCATAGTCTACCTGCCACATTGGGTTAATAGATCCACAATACTTGTATCTCGAGTAGCGTTAGAATACTACCGAAAGGCTTCTTTGCCCCTTCTCGAAGCTTGGTTGCATGCATCGGGCCTACGTCGGACTCGCTCTGCCTCCCTCCTGATGGACAACGTAACCCTTCCGAGGGCCTGTCCCAGGGTCGTATCTCGGAAGTAATACGGCCAAGGCACGTTAACTCGGGTCTTTTATGCCAAAGATCGATCCTACGCTATGCCATTTAGATCCAAAGAGCCGTATCACCTGAGCGTGCTGATAGGTCGCTTCATGCCTGAGTGTATGTGGTAGCTTCTATATCGGTTTAGGACCCAGGTCGATGTCGCATTGTCAACCACCTCTATGAATTTGGATTCATTTCGTCATTATTCAATTCATCCGGAGTACTTTCATGGCTGGGAAGCCACTGTCATAGCACCAGGCGCGGATGACTTCAAGCAGTATTCTTTCGTGAGGTGAGGGTGAATGGGACTGAACAACACAATACAAGGCGCTAGATACCTATACAAATAGTGGTCTACGCTACATGGGTGCACGAAAGGGTATAACCACCTCCATCGGACTCGTCTGGTCTCGTTTGTGTGGTGCGATAGACCTCAAGGAACCCGAGGCCAACGCTGGGATGGGATACATTTCCCGCGGCGTTATGTCGAGCCTCATTGATGATGTAGACGTGCGTTGCTCGCTATTCGTGCTATCGCCGTTTGCGAATTCTCGTGTCCCTGAGGATGTGGGCCACCTAGAGAAGCGCCGAGTCGGCGAAAACAGACTGCGGGGGAGTGGGGGGCGCCGTATTGGCCTCCCCACATATCAGCAGGGCTATTCCATGGAAGTACACTACCGTATCATCGCATGTGGGAGGGAATGGCCCTAGGGCTGGAGCGGTGACCCTCCACGCCTTCCAACCAAGCTGAGTCGGTGGATGACTTTCCAACCCCGCGTGATGTTCTCCTTATAAATGATGGTGTCCCGTATATAAAAGGTATAGTATGCCTGCCCCTGTACCCGTCTCCTCTTCACCTTAAGGCTTCTTTTCACTTCCGAAAGCACGCCGCTAATACCGATACTCGAGCAGTTCGTTTCTAGTTCCCAACAATGGGGGTCCTCCAGAGCCTCTCGCTGTCCAGACCGAAGGACGTGGCGGGAAAAACATGGCCTGCCATCGCCGTGGGTATCTTTGTCGCCTTTGGTGGTGTGCTCTTTGGGTGGGTTATCCGTCTGTTGAAGGGTTGAGCCGAGCTGACCGCCTTGTCCCTTGTAGATATGATACTGGTACGATCAGTGGCATATTGGCTATGCCCTACTGGCAGCGGCTATTTAGTACGGGCTATATCGATGCTGAAGGGAATCCCAACGTCACGCCCTCTCAGGAGTCCGCCATTGTGTCAATTCTCTCCGCTGGAACGTTCTTTGGGGCTCTTGGCTCTCCTTTGTTGGCGGATAATGTGGGCCGTCGCTGGGGTCTGATAGTCTCTACGTGGGTTTTCAACTTGGGCGTTGTTCTGCATACTGTTGCCACGGCTATCCCGATGTTTCTGGCAGGCCGCTTCTTTGCTGGCCTCGGTGTCGGCTTGATATCTGCTATGAGTAAGTGGGTCCCATACGTATCCTAATCGTCTGGATTGTCATGATCGCCCGCTAATACAGCTGAGCCAGTCCCACTCTACCAATCCGAAACGGCACCCAAGTGGATTCGCGGCTTCATCGTCGCTGCGTACCAGTTCGCTATCACCATTGGATTACTGCTCGCGGCCGTCATCAACAACGCCACATCCAATCGGAATGATACCGGATCGTACCGTATTCCAATTGCCATTCAGCTGGCATGGTCGCTGATACTCTTCTTTGGCTTGCTGGTCCTCCCCGAGACGCCTCGATACCTTATCAAGAGGGACAACGCAGAAAAGGCCGCAAAGTCACTGAGCTATCTCCGCCGCCTTCCCGTTGACCACGAGGCAATTGTGGAGGAGTTGCAAGAAGTCCAAGCCCACCATGAGCTTGAGATAGCCATTGGACAAGGGACCTATCTCGATTGCTTCAAGCCGCCTGTTCTAAAAAGGCTTCTCACTGGCATGGGATTGCAAGCGCTCCAACAGCTGACGGGTACGTCTAACACTCTAAATCCCTTTTATTTTGTTCAAATTTTCCCGCCTCGGGCGTGCCCATCCAATAAACAAATTTTCTAAAGAAGATTAATGATCACAGGCATCAATTTCATATTTTATTACGGAACAAAGTACTTCCAAAACTCTGGCGTCTCTAGCGGCTTCGTTATCCAGATGATCACCTCCGCCATCAACGTGTCCTCAACTTTACCTGGCATGTACGCTGTCGATAAATGGGGTCGACGACCCCTGCTTCTCTGGGGTGCCATCGGCATGTGTGCCTCCCAGCTGATCGTTGCCGTTTGTGGCACGGTATCTACAAGCCAGGAAGCCACTGGGGAGATCTTCGTAAAGAGTCTAAGCGGGCAAAAGGCTGCGGTGGCCTTTGTTTGTATCTACATCTTCTTCTTCGCCTCTACCTGGGGTCCCCTCGCATGGGTCGTCACCGGCGAGATCTTCCCTCTTAAGACCCGCGCAAAGTCCCTGAGCATCACAACGGCCACCAACTGGCTACTGAACTGGGCTATCGCGTATTCAACCCCGTACCTCGTTAACTACGGAGACGGCTACGCCAACTTGCAGTCGAAGATCTTCTTCGTGTGGTTCGCCTGCTGCTTCCTGTGTATCCTATTCGTGTGGCTTTTGATTTACGAGACAAAGGGTCTCAGTCTAGAGCAGATCGACCAGTTGTACTCGGAGATCAGTGACGCGCGGAAATCGACGAGTTGGAAGCCGACGTCCTCCGGGAACTGCAGGGAAAAGGGAGACGGCCTAAAAGTATCTATATCTGAGCACCAAGAGATCACCGCTCCGGGCCGCTCCCCAGATAAGAACAGCTGAGCGGACAATGATTGCATCCGAGTATCGAGCAGCGATCCTGGCTTAGAACTGGAGGCATCTAGCCGCCTCTAGACCTCGATAGTGAGGAGCCGAATATGAGGTGGGGAGTGGTTTGGTGTTCTGGCCCCGCCGTGGTTGGGCTTGGGTTTGGAGGTAAAGAATGTCGCACATTATTGTAGTCACCATTACCACTACCTGCCTGCTCTTTTCGGGACTGTTTTAGTGGCCTGTATCGTCCCATCCAGTAATCTGCAGGAGCACTCTTGCAACACCTTCGTCGTGCCACGAAACACACACACACACGGACGTCTCCGATGTACGGATATACTATCATTCAAACAATAATGACGCTAAGTTGAGAGACCCTGCGATGCAGATAGCTAGCCGAAGACCTTAGCCGGCTTCTCACGACCAGCAAACTGGAGGGCAGCGGGTTCAAATGCAAAGGTGTGCGCCGTCAACTGCCCTTTGCTTCCAAGGATGGTTCTCTCGGCAACACTTGAAGCGGATCATTCGTGATCTGCATGAAAATCTGTTTCCGGCCCACTTCGCACAGACCCTCCCCGCCCCCCAACGAGGTCTGTGCGAGGTGGGCCCAGGAGCACCTCGTATACCGAGCAAGGAGGCGACGAGACGAGCGGAAATGTTCCGGCCAACTGTCGGGGAACGGAAGTGTGTTGGTGGATCGGGTGCCCCGCAATTGTCATTCTTTACTCTGCGTTGGGCCTGGCCAAGACCTGCAAGTGCGAGGGCACACGGCGAGGCCACTATATGGCAATGGGTATAACTCTATGTACTCGTACGAAGCTTACCAAGTCGTGAAGGTTGATAGCTGTGAGTGCAAGACAGACTTTGGTGTCACGCTGGGTATCTCATGTAGACAGGTTATGCTTATACGGGAGCTTATTTTATCCGGTATCCCGGCAAGTGCCTTCGCGAGCTAATGGATTCATTTCTATTCGGCCTTGATTCTTGAGACTTCGTATGCTTCTCCGAAGGGCCACAGCTTCATATGCTTTCAAGCAAGTAATATCCCTGCGAGGGTACATAACGGTCTCCGCCGCCCGTAGTACTATCCCCTGCCCCCGCGTCATTTACGACGCTAGTCTTCAAGGGCACATTGAGAAACGGCCCTTTTCAATATAGGTGAAAATTCCTCGAGCTGACGGGACGCGTGGATGATTACTCCGTATTGTTATGGCGAGGTGCAGGGCAGGTGGGCGACAATTGCCTTTGCGGCAAAGCGTCATTACCGAGGCGTAATACCGAGTACTTGTACGAGGAATGATCATCGGAGGCTTTTTGGTGTGGATACTCAGGGGTGAGCGCCTTGGAATATGAAGAACTAAACTGCTTACAGAAGCTAAGCATGGCGTCTCGGGCTCCGTATGGCTGTGGCATATCGCGCTTATGAACAGTATAGGGAAAGTATTTCCATTATTGAACGCCTCATTGGTGGTAGACAGACTCCTTGTCATATGTGCCGTAGATCAAGGGAGTGGACTAGAAGACCTGTCCACGAGTCTGCTGGGTCTTTCCAACGTTTACATTCCTCCACAGCAAGACGCATGCGAGGGCCAGAGGCATGAAGCAAGCACCCGCGATAACCATATGCCGCTGTACGTCTCCGTATGAGCGGACAATCGCCTTCCTTGCGTCGCTCCCCCACTCGTACTCCAACTGAACAGGCAGAGACCCATAAATCGTCATCACATTCTCCTTCTCCTCCGCTGGGAGGTACTTCCCCAAATACTCCGGAAGTTGATTCGTCCAGATACCGCCCGAGATCGCGCGGCCGATGGACCCGCCCACGTTGGACGTCAGCGCTACGAGCGCGAGCATGACGGGTACCTCGTTGTGCGCGACGACGGACATGACGGCGAGCTGCTCGCAGATGATGATGGTTCCGGCCGAGACGGCCTTGAGGATCTGACACATGATGATGTAGCCGATGTAGGTGTCCGGGGTGCGGAAGTGGATGAGGAGGCCGGTGGCGAGGCAGGCGACGGGGATAGAGGCCAGGGCGACCCACTTGAAGTGGTTTGTTTGGCGGATGAGGCTGTGAGTACGATGTTAGTCAAGAGCTACTGGAGGCAATGGGATGGTAGTAGAGATGCAAATCGGGGTTGGGACAAGACGCACAATCCAACAATGGGGCCCCAGGTGCAGGAGGCGATGGTGTAAATGTTGAGAATCAGACCCGCCTGGGAGATGCTTCGCTGGTGCACAACTTGGAGATACGACGAAAAGTACGAGTCCCACGAGCTTGTCCAAGTAGTGTCAGTAAAATAGGTTGGGTAGCCATCAACCCCACGGGCAGACTCACCCAAAGCTCAAGAAGATAATGCCCGCTACTGCGGCCGCGCCAAGGATAGTCCTGTCACGAAGGACGTGCCACGGCGCCAGTGGCGTTGATGCGAACTTCTTCTCCCAGACGAAAAAGCAGGCGAGCAAGAAGACGCCGATGATGGGCATGGCGATGATGTGGCCGGACTTCCACCCGTTGCTTGCGTAGGTTACCAAGCTGAATGGGAGCAGTAGAATAGAGAACCCGGCAACGATTAGGAACATGCCAATGACTGAAACCCCGCAGTTAGTCTCGAGGTGTCGGTGTCTCTCGTAAGGGAGTACATACCATCGCATTGCTCGCAGTAGAAAAGGATAGACTCCTTCCAGTTCCGCCCACTGACCGCCCTCTTTGGCACCAGTCCCATCTTCTTCGCCTTGCGCAGATTCCACCACAGCATGACGCAAACTGTCGAACCTATGACCGGGAATATGATGGCAAACGCTCCAAACGCCCACCGGAAGCTGCTGTGGTTGTAGAAAAGCTCCGCGACGATGGGCCCGGCCCAGGCGTTCCCGATGTAGGCTGTTGAGTTGAGGGTGTAGATGATCATACGGTTGCGGAGGGAGGTAGTGTCGGAGATAAGAACGGTGTGTATGTAGCCGATGGCACCGCTGCCTACACTCCAGAAGACTTGGGCGGCGGCATAGGTCTCGACATTACGGGAGACGGCCATGAGGATTAGGCCTGTGGTTTACTCACAGAGGTTAGTGATATGACAATACTAGGGGATCTAAGGTGGGGTTTGGGTTGGAGAGGGGAAAGGAGGCGGGGTGTCGAGGGCTTACCCAAGGAGCAGAGGAAGTGGGCTAGGAGGTAGCCCTCCGCCCGGCCCCAGATGTTGACAATCTTAGCAAAGGGAAGCTGAGAGACGCCGGCGACCAGGCGAGCGACGATCCCGCTCATCGCTGTCAAACCATGGCGCTGGAAAGATGAAGTGACATAGGGGCTGAGGTTCGTGTTCATCTGCTGCTGCATGGAGTGCGTATAGGAGCAGATGTATATCCTAGAAGCCGACGGTCAGTTTTAATCCCAGCCTGGGTGGCTGTGAGTACGAACAGGACGTAGGTTATGATAAGGGCCTTGTACGACCAGGCGGACGTGATGGCCTGGATTCTAATGACGCCATCTTGCTTAAATTCCTCTTCCTCGGAATCTGGCTGTTGTTCGGTCGTGACGTTTGGCTCAGCTCCCACCTTTTTCTCGTCATCTAGGCTACTACTCCTCTTTTCGTCCACAGGGGAATGGGTAGCCGCGATGCCGGCGATGTCCTGCTGAAGTGTAGCCATGACTTAGGCGATAGGCGGTGAAAACTGTACGTCCTGAACAGATCGGGATCGCAGTTTGGGGGACTGGGAGTCCAGGCATATAAATCATTTTGCTCCTCCGAGTCCGGTTGTCCTCGGCTGTTCGTGTGAGAAATTTCATCCATTATTTCCACGCATCCTCATGGCCGATGTAACCACAAAACACCTGTCCATATGCTCCAAGGCCTTTCAAAGGTTGATACGACCCATGGAGACCGACACGAACCCCTCACAAGGATTCAAGGACGCATGGAAAGTGGGGAACCAGACCGCTTGGCAAGGTCTTTACGACCCAAGCTCTGCACCTCTGGCAATATTAGGTGCAGGATCGCAGATCCGCGCCGTTTTGGGACGGTATCCCGGTTCACTCCGGTCGTGACAGTTCGACTAGTAATCTTATCAGATGGGAACTTTATCAATCAGCGGACCGGAAATCTCTTCGACGTGGGGGCATCATGCAGGCAAAGTTGCGGGGACAGGGGGTGATTGGTCGACTAGCGGTGGGAGCGCAAGCGACATCGGCAAGCGCCGGCGCAAGCTCCCGGAAGCGGAGATATCATCCGAGACTTTTGCCCTCGCGGCCGATTCGGACATAAGCCCACGTTATTTTCCGTAAGATGTACTGCCCAACTTACGAGGCTTTTCGCCCAGAGAATTTTTGATGCGACTTGGGTCGGCTCCCGGCATCGTCCTTCCGCCTTCTTGTCGGCCATTAAGGTAAAGGTCATAATAAACCGACACTACGGGCTTCCATCCTCCCACGTGAGTAAAAATCAGGATTCTTTCAAGGGCGAATCATGCTTAGCGCCAGGATAAAGGAACTACTAATAGGTCTCAGGAAAGGAGAGACTGCAAAGTGGTCGGGCGGTTGTAAATATCTCAACTTTCTTCAGGATGATTACTAGCTCCTACTACTACTAGGAAAGGGCGATCATGCCATCCATTGGACGCGAACTAAGAAATTCATATATCAAAGTTCCTTTTATGTAAATCAACATCATCTGAAGCTCATCTACAGTATAGAAACTTTCCGCATATTCTATTTCCACCGTCCGGCAATGCCCATTCCTACACTATTCCCACTTCTTGTCCTCATCTAGATATACCTCCTGTTGTCTAAGGGATGCCTCCTCCCCAAATCTCTCCTTCAAGCCACCTCACCCTGTTCAGAATGACACCCTCAACTGTGACAGAGGACTATATCGTATGATATTGCCAATCAACCCCAAGATGTCCTATTGCACTTCCGACGCAAAATCAATCAAGCCCGGCGATACTATAGCAACGTTAAGGATGGATCCAGCATATTAATGCTCGTTCCCATGTGGGCCCATCATTTTTCATTTAACGCAGATTTCGTATTATGCCGCATTCAGTTCTGTTAGTGGAAAGCTGGAATCTTCGCTCGAAATCGTACGTTTAGGAATGGCAGTGCCAGGAAGTTGCTGCTCCTGCAGCATCATCTGGCCGACATGGAGGAACAAGACTAGGTGCCAGCCCCTGACGTCCGCGGTTTGCGTGTGCCCCTCGAAATCTATCAAGTCAACCAGCAACCTCTGAGCTTGCTTACTAGTTCATCACAATACTGAGATTAATGAGCATAGCAGTAATCATTGGAGGCATTCACATCAGCTAAACCAGAGATCGCAGGGATTCGGAAAGTCAAGCAAAACCTTTTATTAATACCAGTGGACACCAGATCCCAACTTCCCCTCATCCCGCAGATCTGTTAGAACACCCTTGATCCTCTGGGCGACCGCCACACCGTATGAGTTACCCATGGTGTCAGATCCGGGCCCGCTCATGTCGCTTCGCAGCCAAGCGACCCCACTGCCGGACTGGGCAAAAGTCCTTTCAATCGAATCATAGACCATGTCGAAGGCTTCGTTATACCCGCCACCAAGAATTATGGCCACAGGACGATCCCCGAGATTGCCCGTCCCGAGGATACTGCTGGGGTTTGCGGGCGTGTGGCCATTTAAGATAGAGGGTATCTCCGCAATGCAGGCGTCGGGAGTGCAGATGTATCGAACAACTGGCGGAGCGGGAAAACTTAGCGAGTGAGGCCCCCCAGAGATCCGCGAACACTCACCTTCAAATTCGGGTTTAAGGCCTTCGATAACGCGGCGGGCGATCTCTTCCTGCTTCCCGCAGAGAATGACAGGTGTCGCCTTTTGTTCAGATGTCATTGTCCCAAGGTGAATAAGATGATACCAGTTATGCGATCAAAGGTTACCGTTTTGCTAGTTTTTGAATCATAGGAAGCTGAAGAGCATTCAGTTCGATTCTACCCCTAGGAGCGGTGCATTCATTATATGTAGACCCATATGATGTCAAGTCCGTAGGTCAGCTTATGCGTATCATGAATCAGCTACGCCAGCGGAGGACCCATAATTTTGTCATCGTTGTACATGTAATGACGGAGGCGGGGTCAACGGAAACGAACTGCCGTCTAGGCCCCGGACCACAGCTTTTGCGGAGACTACGCATCCACAGTTCTGCCTGCACCTTTTCCTCTTCCATACTGGCATTGCCCCATCACCAAACTATAGAGTTGGACCGGGTGGTTTCCTGCACATATTGTTTATGGTGCGCCATTGGTTACTTGCGTCCCGTAGTTCCATTCGAGTGAAATTAAATCTCAAAAGTTATGCCGCTTGGTACCGCAAAATTAGCCACGCGATGACAACGGTTGGAACTTAGCTAAAGTCCATGATGGCAGACACGTTATCCAGTCCAAATTAGCCCATCAGAGCAAAGCCGAGCAGTGGAGCCTGAACTCGAGATCCTTCTTGGCCGGACGGGGCCCTTTGACACACTCCATGAATCGAAGAACGCCTCCCTTAGGATGGAAGTGTTAGATTGCTCGTCTCAACACGACGGTCGGGGCTTGAAATCTCATTTCATTACGCGATCCAATGATTCTTGTTTTGCGACCGGTCAGATCTAGTGACCGTGTCCAAGCCATTGGGGAATTGTACGTAGGAAATCAATATGTGGGACCTATGCTATCCAGCAATGGTAAACTGTTTTATCGCTGTGTTCGCACAAGGAAATAAAATTATCAAGCACACCATCGTCAATCTTTGACCTAGCCCACACGCTGTCGTTATAAACAACTCCGTATTAGACTCCCACAACTCCCTCAAGCCGAGTGCGTGAGAGCCGGGATAGATGAATCCTCCAGGTCCAGGAACGGATATCCGTCACTGTGCTCGAAATCAAGTGGAATATTAACAGCATCCTCTGCTTCGAACTGGGTCCCGTCCCATTCAATATCGTTGCACGAAGAGGGAGCCATTGGAATCTGGTCAAACCGCATGTCCCCAAGAGATGGATCCGGAGCAAAATTGGACGCTCCGATCGTCGACGGCCACGTAAAATCGTCTGGATATGTCGGCGTGTGCAGCGCGGTCGCACGGGAAGAAGACGAGTCGGATAGCGCCTGTCTCACTTCGAGTAACCCCATATCCAGCTGCGCAGTTGCCCTCAAATCTTTCTCCAGTCTTGCCTTTTCCATCAACTGTCGCAGAATCCTCATATTCTTCGATGTATCATTCTCACTCCGCCGTAGTAGCGCCCGCTCCGCAATATCCCACGCTTTGTCCACATCCTCCGATCCATGTCGGTAGCATAGCTCGCTCAGCAGAAACGAGAGTGGATGGAACTGCATGTAGGCTGTCAGGAGCCAGCTCCAGTGCTTCGCCTGCGGCTCCATCACGATCCGCCTTGGTGTATCAACAATATCCATGGCCTTCCGGAAGAGATCGTACTGTACAGAATGTGCCGTCGGATGTTGGCGAGGGAGGTTGAAGTCGGACTGGGGCTCTCGGCGGAGAAGCTTGAAGCGGAGCTCCATGACAAGGACATGCGAAACATGACGAGCAAGCCAGTGGATGGCCAGCGTATCGTCGCAGTGGCAGAGATATGTCGACGCAATCCTCCGTTCGCAGTTATCAATCATGGCGAGCTTCTGCGGTATCAAAGGCAGGTATTCAATCATGCGGGCAGTACGTGCGATTTCGAACCGGATGAGGGAGAAGCTTATTTCCGTCCATGCCGCCTCGGGATACGGCGCAACATTGGTAGAAGGGTCAAGGCTTTTGTCCCTGACATTGAGCGGAAGCTCTGCTGACCCGCCTGTGTCAGGTGGTGCAGTGCCCTTCCCGCCGTCCTCGTGAGCGCGGTGGTCGAGGTACCACAGCTCCCAACGAAGACGGCGCCGTATCTCGTCTTCGAACGGTGAGGTACCAGATGAAGTGATTCCATCAAGGCGTCGCACCAACCCAGTGAGAGCCCATATCCTCGTGGCGTCGTCGGTGAAGCGCCCCAAGGAGAGGAAGAGAACAAATCCCTGGAGAGTCGTCAGGTCGTTCGCCGTCAAAAGATCTGTCTGTATTAGAGCGTGCTCTGCCCCTGCCCTGTATGCAGCCTGAGCTGCTCGTTTTGGTATATTGAAACAGGATTCCGCTTCTGCGTCTGACATGGCCGAGAGGGAGGAGAAGTAGACGGTGAAGACGACGGCAGTCTCGCCATTGGTGAGAGAAGTTGGATCGCGGACGGCTTTGTGCAATATTCGCTCGGCTGTCGACCTGTGTAGAATTTTGACGAGTGGATCGATATTCAAAAGGAAAGTGTGCCAGGATCGCTGGACCTGGGGTGGCGAGGGGTGGAATGGAGCGACATCGAGCCGGAAATTGCTGATTGGGAAGGGCTGGGGAGAGTGTGACTGGAGTTTGCCGAGGGTGGACGAGAGCCGAGTAAACAGCGACGGGACATATGTATCGGCTGACGCTACGCCGTTAACGCCGGTGGACATGAGCTCGGCTACTTTTTCTACACTCGCCTGGAGTGTCTCAAAGCTCCCTGCATCGACGGGTGAATTCCACTCGCTATGGCGTAATTGGATAGAATCGCGGTTACTATCCAGGACCTCCTTGTGCTTGTCAATGAGAGTGGACAAGCTCTGGAGAGTCTCATCAAGCTGCTGCGCTACTTCTGCCGACACGCCTTCGTTTCTAAGCCCGGCTTCGGATGTAGTCGGAGCTTTCGCCGCCTTCCTCACACGTCGGCACTTCCTAACAGGCGAGGGAAACACACACTGCAAAGACCAGCGTGTACAGTTCGTGCAAGGCGTACCCCTGTCGCACTTCACCTTTCGCGCCCGGCAGGACACGCACGCTTTAGGCTTCAGCACGAAACCGGGAGGGATGTCGGGGGCGGGACCCGACGGCATGATGGGCCGCCTGGTAGGCGCGGGAATTTCGGTGTCCATCGCATGTAAGGGTGCAGGGTATGTGTCGGGTGTCCTCCCTACCATGGCTTGTTGTGGGACCAAGTTTGTCGACGGGAGGAGGGGCTCGAGACATGACGTTGCGGATGCTTTGAAATTGCCAATCAGAATGAGGCGCAGCACTTCTCGACGGGAATCTCGCAAAACTCGGGGTTTTGTTAATGACGGATGCTCATTGGCGCTTGGCGCCATCCTCTGCATTCCGCCGCTGGGAGATGGCTTGTATGTGTCAGCCCCGGAGCCCTGCTATGGTCTCCTGGGTATTGATACATGAGAAGGGAGAACAATCTCTCCGATAGTTGACACAACTGGGTATGACACGCGTCGATCGGGTTAAGTTATCCCGGCAGAGACGCTCACATGGATATAAAGAGTAGACTATGTGACCTCACTCGATCGGTTATCCAGCCACCGGACACTGGAAATATCTTTCGATACATACGATTTTGGAACTACTCTCTGCTATTAATTCTTCATCCATTAACCTTCGCCGTCATGTCGTCCGCGGACGGAAACGTTTCCGCCGGGGGAGGAATGCCTCCTGGTGCCCAATTACCTCCCAACATGAACTCCAACGTCATCTTCGAAGACCTGCCAAAAATCCCCAACCTGGCAAAAGCTCATGGGATTCTTATGGGTCTCGCTTTTGTCGTCGTATTTCCTCTTGGCTCTTTCATTATTCGATCTTCGAAAACTAGGAACATGATCTGGTTCCATACGGCATGTCAGCTTGTTGGGTGGGGTATGATGCTCGGAGGCCTGGCGACAGGTATCAAGATGGGAAACATATTAGACAGGGTAAGATTCATTTGCATCATATCTTTACTCTTTTGCTGACTTCACCTTTTCAGCTTCACAACAATGCGCATACCATCCTTGGAACGGTCGTCATCGCCGCTCTTATGCTCCAGCCTTTCTTCGGCATTGTCCACCACTGGAGATTCAAGAGGACAGGCGGACCCACGGTGTGGACCTTGATACACAAGTGGTATGGCCGGATATTTATGGTTCTGGGAATTGTCGCCGGTGGGTCAGGGCTGGCGTTGGCTAGCGATACCCCTGCGTATAGCAAAGCCGGCATGATCGCTTACGCGGTTGTGGCTGGCATCTCCGGCGTGGCCCTCTTGGGCCTCTTCACTTGGGTTGAGGTTAAGAAGGTTGGTCCTAAGAAAGAATTGACGGAGAGCTCGGAAGCAAATGGAGCCTAGGTTTGGGCGGTTGAAAGTTGACATTTGTCTGTGCAGTCTTCTGTTAGTAGGTAACACTCAGTACTAGCATGGTGAAGAATGTGAGGAGAGGAAGATTGGTCTCATTGTTTTTGTGTTTAGAGCATCAGACTGAGGATGTAGTAGGGGGAGTGGTCGACTGTGTGGCTGAAGCATTGAACATTAATTCCAAGCATTTGTTCTTCCTTGCGTATCTGTAGCACCAGGTTCTTTTCCATTGTTACACGCCAGTTCTGGAATTCAAAGACACGGGCACAATTCTTATAAAAACACGAACCCACTCTGCTTCCCTCAGCTTATGTCTTTCCGTAACATCCACATATCTCTCCAAGCACCATGGACGATAATATGGATTGGAACCCACGACGGAGGGACAGCGGTCTCTGCTAATCACTATTAAAGCAACGCAGCAGGACCTTTCAAGGTCCTCGTGCAAGTGGACACAGGATGTTGATTCCGTATTTCATCCCCACATTTAAACAGTAGTTCTTCTCGAAACTAGAGGCTAAAATTCGGGGCGGAATTCCGCCAATGCTTCCACAAATAGATACCAACATTTCGAGGTAACTACGTCCACCGAATAGCGCGCCGGGTGCCAGGCGTCGGTCCAGGCGAGACAGAGGTATTCTGATAGGGTGGTAAGAGGCAGTGCGTTATATTACTGGTTTGTTTCGGACGCTCATAATGGGATGGAGGAAAGGCCGGGTTATGTACAGTAGGGATGGATGAGAATCGCCGGACGGTAGGTGCCTACTGCTCCCATCGATTGAGCAAGAACTCTCACACATAGTTCCAGTATACCTACCTCACCATATAACTAGAGCACTCAGCACGCAGCAGTCGTTAACCGAACGTGGGGCAGCATGGGTCCTCGTCTTTTGTTCACGCCCTCCAAGACCTTGATTACAAATGTAGAAATGCCACGTATTAATCAGCGCGGAACTCCGGCGTATATGGCTCGTAGTGATGATGTATGCTTTCTATTAAAAGGATCACCTATGTCGCATCTTCGTACGTCCATCGGCACTCGTGATAAATCAGGAAAGGTGTTTGTTTCATTTTTTGGCTCACTCCCTCCTAAGATGGCCTACCCGGAAAAGTACCAGTCCGTTAGACGGACAACCGGCGACTTGCCTCTCTCCGTCGAGACTGCCACTGAGACACTACCGAAGGAGCTTGGACCCAACGACGTCGTGATCAAGATCCACGCCGTATCCTTGAACTTCCGCGATGTTGGCATGCTTAACGGCCGATACCCCATGGAAGTCATCAAGGGGGGCATCGTCGCGTCCGATTGCGCCGCCGAGGTCGTGGCTGTAGGCCAGGCGGTTAAGGACTTCCACTTGGGAGATCACGTCGCGCCGATATTTGAGCTTAACGATCTCGATAAGCATGTTGATGAGAGTTTTTGCGCCCTTGGGGGTGACGTCGACGGTGTTCTCCGCGAATATGCAGTCTTTGAAGCGAAGCAACTGGTTCATTTGCCCAAGTACTTGTCTTGGGAGGAGGTTCGTTTCCACTGCCCCTATCAACTGGAATTTTTCTTTCTTAACCAGATGTCTCCTCTATAGGCGTCCACCCTGGCCTGCGCTGGTGTTACTGCTTGGAATTCCCTGAATTTCCCGAGCGAGACGTCAGGGAAGAACATGAGCGCTCTGTTCCAAGGTTAATATTTTCTCCAGTCTGATAATTCATCCAGTCATGGCTCTCGTTATCCTAACCAAAAATATTAATTAGGCACTGGAGGCGTGAGCATCTTTTCCCTTCTCCTGTGTATCGCCGCCGGCGTCCAGCCAATCATCACCTCCTCGTCCGACGAGAAGTTAGCCGCCATCAAGAAGCTCCACCCCTCAGTGCACGGAATCAACTACAAGACCACTCCGGACGTGTCAGCCGAGGCTCGCCGACTCACAAACGGCCGCGGCGTCGACGTCGTCGTCAACAACACGGGCCCCGCGTCTCTACTCAAGGACCTCGACGCCCTGCGCCGGAAGAATGGCCACATCTCGCTCGTGGGCTTCCTGGAGGGCCTCAATGCCGACTGGGACCCAAACGCCCTCATGGGTCTCATGGGCAAGAGAGCCTCTGTGCGGTAAGTAGGGACGGTGATGAGAGTCCAGGTGCCAGAGACTAGCAACAAGTGCTGACTAGGCGGTTAAAATATAGGGGCATCGCGGTTGGAGGCAAGGAGGATTTTATCCGCCTGAACGAATTCCTTGAACAGCACAAGGTCGCCCTCACGCCCATCATCGACCGCGTCTTCCCATTCAGCGAGTCGCGTGCCGCCTGCGAGTATTTATACTCGGGCCAGCATGTAGGAAAGGTTGTGATCAAGATATAGGCAAAGCCCGATTCTCACTGTCCCCTGGAACCCTAGCGGGCCAAAATGAGGACCACCGAAATCAACCTACAATCGTCGTGTACAATATAGAATGGTGACTAGTAATTAAATACGATGACTGCTACAACGAGTTAAGAAAAGCTATACGACGTAGTACCTACGGCTTTGAAGACGCAGGTTTGGTTATTTATCATGGACCCCGTTGACCGAGCCAGCCGGGCATGCTGCAGGCGTGAGTTAAGTCCACAGCACCGTAGCTCAGCCGCGGGGATATGAGACAAACGGATAAAAGCGTTGCAATACTCCGGGACAAGCTCGTAGTCATCCAGTTCCTGGCGCCAGAAGTATTTCCACGTTTCTCCGTCAGGCGGATTACACTGCAGGAGATGTCTAGAACATTCTCCCCGGTTGTCCGCTCGCGCCGGCCATGGCAGCCCGGCGATATTGCATCGCTGTGATCTCCCGGTCGAATAGAAGCGCGGCTATCTCCGTCCTTTATTATGGTGCTTTCTGGAGGAGTAGACTGCGCGAGGAGCTAGGGTACTTCCCTTTCTACCTTGCTCGACTTGATATATAACTTCTAAAATGGCTAGAGACTTCTTTCCGTGTTCCGAGGAAGATTGTCGTGAAAGCCTAGGCCGCCCGCTGATACTGGAGAATGAAGTCTCTAAAGTCCAGCCGGGAGCCCAGGAATCCGATGGCATCATGGATTGTAGCATCATGGCTGTCAAATGCATCCGGAATCCTCGCGACTCCGCGGACCCCGAGAAACGGAGGATGACACACGTCATGAGGCAAAGTACCCGTCGGCGCCCGCGGGACCCGGAACACTGGAGCCCGGAGTACGAATTACGACGCTAGGCGTTATTACGGGGCAAATTAGATCGGCCTGCGGGTCATCTATATTCCCAGCGCCTTCTCTGATTGGGCACAGCCCCAGGCAGCCCAAGTAAGAAAATGGAGCCAAGACTGTCCGCTGTGGACCCTGCCACGGCGCAGCTTAAATCCGACGCAACAGGCACCCTGGGCCTGCAATTGTAGCCATGAACTTTTTACTTCAGTGCGCCGCGAATCCTTCACGCTCCGAGCGAAAATGTTGAATGGGCGACTCGTGAATCGATAAGCTTTTCCTTCTTAAACCCCCAGGCGCCTATGCCTGATCCCCTCAACTTCAAGACTGAGCCGCGCCCTTCCTCTCGAGGAGACTACCAAGATATTCACGACAGTCAAGATGGCTTCGGAGCCGGACATTCAGAACGAGAAGCAAACCGAAAAGTCCCAGCACGACAGCGAGTCCACGTCGCGCCCCACCACGACTGAGCAGGACCCCGGCGCATCAGAGAAGGCGGAGGATGAGGATCATGGGGGCTACTTGGTAAGAATGGGACAAGGACAAGGTGCCGAGACGATAAAAACTGACTTCAGCACAGCGAATCTTCACGTTCGCCGGCAAGTTAGAGTATACCCTCCAAGGCATCGCCATCTTTGCTGCGATAGCCTCCGGCGCGGGTATTGCCTTGCAGAACCTCATCTTCGGCGCCTTCATCACAGTCATCGTCGACTTCACCACCGGCAAATCTGACCCGGATGGCTTTCTCGACGAAGCCGGAAAGCTCGCGTAAGTTCCCACCACGCTCGCAGCGCTAATCTCGCGCCGTTTTGGTCCAGAGTGTTAACCTAGCACAAGCCTCTATTTCGTCTACCTAGGCATCGGCCGCTTCGTCCTCCCCTTCATCTATAACCTGCTTCTCACCTATGCCGCCAGTCGCGTGGTCCGCAACATTCGTCACGCCTACCTCCGCTCCGCCCTCTCGCAAGAGGTCGCCTTCTACGACTTCGGTTCCGCCGGCTCCATCGCCACGCAGGCCACCTCCAACGGCCGCCTAATCCAGGCCGGGACCGCCGAGAAGCTGGGCCTCGCGTTCCAGGGCCTCTCTGCATTCGTGACGGCCTTCATTGTCGCGTTCGTGGTGCAGTGGAAGCTCACGCTCATCTGCCTATGCATCGCCCCGGCCGTAATTATCGTCATAGGCGGCGTGGCGACGCTGCAGGCGGCGAACGAGACCAAGATACTAGACATCCAGGCGCAGGGCAATTCGTATGTGGAGGGCGTGCTGTCTAGTATCCGGACTGTGCAGGCGTTCGAGATGCGACATAGGTTGGTGAACAGGTTCGACGAGTTTCTTACTTCCGCGCATAAGATCGGGAAGAAGAACGGCCCGCTCCTCGGGGGACTGTTCTCTGCGGAATATACGATCATCTACCTAGGTTTCGGGCTCGCGTTCTGGCAGGGTATCCGCATGATGGCCAGGGGCGAGATCGAGGACTCTGGTACAATCTTCACGTATGTGTCCCAGGTCACCGTTATTGTGGCGTTTACTCACACGAAATCTCCAGAGTCCTGCTTTCCGTGGTCATCGCCGCCATGAGCCTTACCACACTGGCGCCCTACACGATAGACTTTGCCCGGGCAGGCTCGTCCGCTTCGCAGCTTTTCAAGCTCATCGACCGGAAATCCGACATTAATCCTTTCGGCGAGGAAGGAGAGGTGCCGGTGGAGACCCTTGGCCATATCGAGCTGGAGAATGTCAACTTTGCGTATCCCACGCGGCCTGGTGTCACGGTTCTCGACAACTTCTCCCTTGTTGCCCCTCCAGGCAAGGTTACTGCTCTGGTGGTACGTGGCTTCGTCTCCCTGATATTATACATGTGCTAACGTCTACAGGGGCAATCCGGCTCCGGTAAGAGCACGATTATCGGGTTGATCGAGCGGTGGTATAACCCCAAGTCGGGGACCATCAAGCTTGATGGGCGCCCCCTCGACCAGCTAAACCTGAACTGGCTCCGGAAGAACATTCGACTCGTCCAACAGGTCGGTTATTCCGTTTCATTACAGCTATCGTCAAAAGTTAACATCCTTGTAGGAGCCTGTTCTGTTCCACGGCACAGTCTTTGAGAATATTCGACACGGTCTCATAGGGACGCAGTGGGAGCATTCACCAAAAGAGGAGCAGATGGAGAAGGTTCAGGAAGCCGCCAAGATGGCCTTCGCCCACGATTTCATCTCCGAGTTGCCGAACGGGTACGACACTCAAGTCGGAGAGCGCGGCGGCCTGCTCTCAGGCGGCCAGAAGCAACGCGTTGCCATTGCCCGAAGCGTAATCTCGCAGCCAAAGGTCCTTCTCCTCGACGAGAGCACAAGCGCCCTAGATCCCCACGCGGAGGGCATCGTCCAGCAGGCACTCGACAAGGCCTCCGAAGGCCGAACCACCATCGTCATTGCCCATAAGCTCGCAACGATCCGGAAGGCGGACAACATCGTCGTCATGACAAAGGGCCGCATCATAGAGCAGGGCACGCACGAATCTCTCATCAAGCAGGACGGTACCTATGCCCGGCTCGTCAGGATCCAGAACCTCACCGTCTCTGAAGCGAGCTCCACAACCGCGGGAGATGAGGACGGAGCTGATGGCGCTGATGGCGACCCCGCTGATCTCACAAAGACTCTCACCCGCTACGCCAGCTCCGTCGAAGGCCGGATGGAGGCTCAGAAGGAGCGGGACAACTATGACCACCACAAGCAGCTCGGGGTCCTCGCAACCGTATTCCAACTCTTCATGGAGACCCCGGAGCTCGGATGGGCTTACTTCTTCGTATTCGCGTCGTGCCTAGCCTCCGGCGCCTTGTTTCCCGGTCAAGCCATCTTGCTCGCGAATGTGATGGAGGTCTTCACCCTCACAGGCTCCGCGATGAGGGACCGTGGCGACTTCTATTCCTCCATGTTCATCGTCCTTGCCGCCGGATGTTTAATTGCGTATTTCATCATGGGATACGCGACGAATGCTATAGCACAGGTATTACACAGCCGCAGCGTTTTCCCGGTGGACCAAACTAACAGTGTGGTCTAGCAACTAAACCACAAGCTGCGAAAGACCATCTTCTCCGACTTCCTCCGCCAAGACCTCCAGTTCTTCGACCGCAGAGAAAACGATACCGGCGCGCTCGCAAGCCGCGTCGACTCGGACGCGCAGTCTGTCTTCGAGCTGATGGGTTACAACGTCGCACTAGTCTTCATTGCCTTCGTCCAGCTCGCTGCGTCCAGTATCATGGCCATCGCACACAACTGGAACCTCGGTCTCGTCGTCGTCTTCGCAGGCCTTCCGCCAATGGTGAGCGCCGGGTATCTCAAGATCCGGTCCGATGCCAAGCTCGACAGGCACAACTCGAAGCGGTTCTCTGCCAGCGCGTCTATCGCCTCCGAGGCAGTTACTGCGATCCGCACCGTGTCCTCTTTGGCGATCGAGAGGTCTGTACTGGACAAGTACACGGCGGAACTAGATAATGCGGTCCACGGGTCCAAGGTGCAGCTTTTCCGTACGATGTTCTGGTTTGCCGTCACCCAAGGGGTTGAGTACTGGTTTATGGCTCTCGGCTTCTGGTAGGTTTGACTTTAACACGGCACCCGAGACTATTCTAACGCATCGGCATAGGTACGGCTGCAAGCTTCTGTCGGATGGTGACGTTTCCATGTACGACTTCTTCGTCGCGTTCATGGGAGTGTTCTACGCGGGCCAGGCCACTGCAATAATATTCATGTTTTCATCCAGTATGCAAGCCCCGAGATGCCTGCAGTCCCCGTGAATCGCACAGCTAACAAGATCCCTTAGGTATCGTCAAGGGCATCAATGCCGCAAATTACTACTTCTGGCTACGGGAGCTTCAAGCAACCGTTCGAGAGACGCCCGAGAACCGAGAGAAAGGTCCTAAGTCTGGAGGTCCTATTGGCTTGAACCATCTTCGGTTCTCGTACCCCCTCCGCCCGGATACAATAGTCCTCAGGGGCATCGATATGACTGTAAGTCTCTGTGATCATCCCCGCACCACACGTGGATAACACCTGACATCGCGCTACAGATCGAAAGGGGCCAGTTCGTTGCCCTCGTCGGGGCGTCAGGTTGCGGAAAATCGACAATGATCGCTATGTTGGAACGCTTCTACGACCCCACTACCGGTAGCATCACTATCAACTCCGACGCCCTCACCGACCTGAACCCCCGCCTCTACCGCGGCACCGTGGCCCTCATCCAGCAAGAACCAACCCTCTTCCAGGGCTCCATCCGCGAGAACATCGCCCTCGGCATCGACGACCCAGACGCCACAATAACCACCCCACCCCCCGACTCCGAAATCGAGTCAGCCCTCCGCGCCGCTAACGCCTGGGACTTCGTCTCCTCCCTCCCCGACGGCCTCGCGACGCAGGCAGGTTCCAACGGTACACAGCTCTCCGGCGGTCAGAGGCAGCGCATCGCCATTGCGCGCGCGCTCATTCGGAACCCACGGATCCTGCTGCTAGATGAGTCTACCAGCGCTCTCGACACCGAATCGGAGAAGATTGTGCAGGCTGCGCTTGCGGAGGCCGCGAAGGAGGGGGACAGGATCACGATTGCGGTTGCGCATCGGTTGAGCACGATTAGGGATGCCGACGCTATCTTCGTGTTCCATGGGGGTAAGATTGCGGAGATGGGGACGCATGGGGAGCTCATTGCGAAGGGGGGAATGTATCGGAAGATGTGCGAGGCGCAGGCTCTAGATTAGCGCTCCGCCCGCTCGCCGGAGGCTGTTTCTGCTATTATTCCATATAATTTATCTTAGAAAACGACATTAGACGTTATTAGTACTTAATCCCACTCATAGACTCGGTGGCTCATCGCTTGAAGGCCCAGCGTTCGGTTGCGTCCCTGTCTAATAGCCACAAGCCTGACCTTGACAAATGTCAACAACGGTCGGGTGCTGGATTTGTGTCACCAACGGATCACTCGAAGGGAGTATAAGTCTCTAAGCTAGACTACTCTCGGAAGAGACTCCGATTCAATGTTTCCTTCTACATACAAATCGACGAACAGGCACAGTGGGAACTTTATCCGGTCCATTGTGGTAAACAAAATGCGCGGCAAGAGCAGAACTGATGTATAGCCCACTCTGAGGGACTATCATCTACCATTGTTCTACCGTCTCCGATTATTTTCATCTGATAAAGTCGACTGCGCGAACGAGAGAAATGTCTATACAAGACGATTGATACTAGGTTTTAGTGGTTGCCCGCCAAACCGGAAGGTTCTGTACAGAATCGAGATTCACCACAGAGGGCCACTGCCATGCGCAGCATATCAACACAGACTAACGGGCGAGGTAGATACTACCCTTGGCATATCCAAGACTGGACAAGTTGCGGCCCAACGGTGCGGCGTTGACAGGGGTTAGCGAACCACTTGACACAAGGGTATCGAACAAACTAAGATAGAGTTACTCTTAAATTATCTTGATCCTCAAGATCTGCCAGGAAGTTATAATGTCGGTATCAATATATGCTAAACAAAGAAAAAGAACAGTAAATCTCCACGGCGCCTCCATCTAATTAAGCTAGCCAAGTCCCGACCCGCGTAAATGCTTCAATATAGTACCACCCTTTGATCGAGTACCTCGGCGCGAAAGGCAGTGGAAATCCTGGGATAACACGTCCCTCATTACCCCAGATCTCCAACGATCCAAATCCCCGCTAATCTTTCGCCTGTTGGACATGCGTCGCAGGTGTCCCTATCGCGGGCTGTCGCCCCAGAGCTCGGCGGGGGCTTTGGGATTGTTGTCTAGTTCCTGCGGCGGTGGTCCGGGAGGCACAGCTTCACCACCCCAGACAGGCGGCGATGTCGATCCCCGCGACGGCGGCACGGATGACATTTCACCACCCCACACCGACGGCGGTGTTGGTTCCTGCGTGGGTGGCGCTGGCGGCGCAATGGCACCACCCCATACCGGCGGGGTTTTCGCTTCCTCCGATGGGGCCCCCCGTTGCGCCATTCCGCTACCCATCGCCGCCGGCGGTGGTGTGGATCCTGGCACTTCTATTGCCTCGTTGGCGACCTTGTTCTTCCGCCGCCGCCAAATCAGAATGAATGCTGCCGCGGCGATCGCGATCACGCCGACTGGTACACAAACCCCGATTGCGATCTTAGCGCCCGTCGACAAACCACCACCCTGGTCATCATCCTCCGTATCTTCGAGCGAGCCGTCTTCAGCCGTATCCGCCGGTACATCGGCCGTGTCCGTTTTCGTCGTGGATTCGAGGTCGGAGCTCTGGTAAACCATGCGCACGCCATACGCATTCAGCCCACCGGGACTCTCAAACCCAACCTTGTCAGTGCTAGTAACCCCATCTTCGCTCAACGTAATGGGCAGATCCGTCCCGTCCTCCGGGGCAATCCACGTGCAAAAGAGGTTCTCCCACTCGTCCTTCAGGGTGCTCGCCGTGACGCAGGAGAGTGTGACGTCCTCGACGACGGGGCAGCAGGTGACTGTCGTGATGGACTCGACGCCCGTGTGGTCGTGGCACGCGCTCACGTAGCCGGCGGGGCACTCGAGGCCGGGGGAGAAGTATGCGGTCGGTTCCGGGTCGAAGCCATCCGGCATGCAGCTCGTCTCGATGTCGACGACGCTAAGGAACCCCGAGCGGTGGATGCCGGAGCAGATATCCGGGCGGGAGAAGGTGGTCGTGAGGGGGTTCGAGGCGAAGGAGGTGACAGCGGTCGCCATGTTGTCGGACAACGGGTCCCTGCGAGGACTATATGATCCCGACACTTAGGCTCCGGATGGCAGCAGAGGCGATCGATGTCCACAAAGTCAGGAGACCAAGGAAAAGAAAGGATTTAAGGTGTAAGGGCTTAGTCGGCCTAACCGCGCGGTATTTATTTTACATACGATGCAGAGAGGTGCATCCCAATTTCCATCTGCCCCATAATAACGCTGCCAACACCCCGCCTCGATCCCCGTCGCCTAAGCAGGGGCCGCAATCGCAATTGCGAAGCCTCGATATCGCATCCTTCTGTGGAGACCACCCCACTTCTCGTCTCACGAGTGTTGATCTATACCGCTTACGGATCACTAGGCCGACTTACCCGGCTGTCATCCCTAAAAAGGAGCCATTATGTCCGAGCGTTGACGATTCGATGCAGCCCTATGTGAGTGAAGTTCGGTCCCGGCGTATCGCGTCTGTGCTTGTCTGCCTTGGGTTGTGGCTCTGCGACTTGACAAGCAAGGGGCTGTTGTAGACTGGGAGATCTGCACAAGTCTCGATCGACCACGATGTTCAAGGTTAGTATTTGCTATCATGAAAGAACCACAGGGAGCTCGAACTCGTGCAACGCAAACCCTAGCTGGGGTGGATGGCAAGTAGTGACTAGAAGAATGGGGGATCCAGACAACTAAAACACAGTTTTAACCTGCTTCTCAATGGCAGTGGCGGTACAGTAGCCTCCGGTTCCATCCCGTCGCATTTACACACACATCTTGTTCGAGGCTGGCATCGTGGGACGCCGTTGACTGCCTCTAACCGCATCGGACAGGGCTCTAGAGCCATACACAAGCTAATGACTGCTTGGAAGGAGACTTGAGCTAGGTATTTCAAAAGTTAAAACCTGCGTTGGAACAGTAGGAAACTCAAATTCAGCTTCTGCCACCCGACCATCAACAGTTTGTCTGCTAGAAGCAATGTGTACATCACAGCATCTGCGACAAGCTACCGCGGTGCGGACAGTAAATGAGCCGTAGTATTCGCCTTTATTATCTACTCTCCAAAATCAATGGCCAACCATTGCCTGGTGGGTCGGGCCATAACGGTTCCCTTCCGGCTTCGCCTGCTCAACAATCCGCCTCATCTCCGCCTTTTCCTCATCCGTGAGTTCGATGTCTCGAGACGCCCAGTTCTCCTCCAGACGCTTCGGCTTAGTGGTGCCCGGAATGGCAATGAATCCCTGGGCAGCGACCCACGCGAGGGCGATTTGTGGCAGGGAGCACCCCTTGCGGACGGCGAGCTTCTTGATCTCTTCGACAATGGCCTTGTTCTTGTAAAAGTTCTCTCCTTGGAACTTGGGGGCTGTGGAAAAAGTTAGACTTTACGGAGTATTTTCCAAGAAAGAGGGGCGGGCATAAGAGCTTACATGAACGGCGGAAGTCACCCTCCGCGAAGTCGTCGGGAGTCTTGTAGTCAAAGTTGTCAACTAGCCAGCCGTGGCCCAGGGGGCTGTAAGCAACATATGCAACCCCGAGCTCCCTTGCGGCATCGATGAGACCATCAGTCTCGTGCACTGTCTCAAAGGCCGAGTATTCGGCCTGAAGAGCATCAATCTTTGCAACTATCACCGGTGTCAGTGGCGACGATATGTAACCAAGGCGGAGAGTATAATATTACTGGAATTCGCCTTTCGCAGAGTGGCGGCAGAGCACTCGGAAAGTCCGATATACTTGGTCTTTCCTTGCTTTCGGATATCGTCGAGCGCAGTGATAGACTCTTCGAGTGGGGTCTCTGGAAATACCTAGTGAGCCCAGGATGCTAGGAATGTAGAACCTCTTAGGGAATCACTTACTAGGGTCAATCCGGTGCAGATAGTAAAGGTCGGGCGCGAACCCAAGACGCTCAATTGTGCCCTCAATATACTGCTTTATATGCGAAGCGGAGTTGGTGATGGAGCCATCTCCGAAAACATCGAACCCACATTTCGAAGCGACTATTGCGCAGGCATTATTAGCGTTCATATATGGCAAAGCATCTCAAGACATAGTTAACTGTTCCCCAGAACGGAAACAACTCTTGACTTACTGAAGACCTTGTCGCGGACGTTGTGCTTCCTGATGAAATCGCCGAGGAGCTTCTCATTGACGCCGGCTTGGTACACGACCTAGATAATGCCGTGTGAGTGTCCGCTCCAGGCGAGGGCAGCGACAATTCATCTTCAGACAGTGGACCTACAGCAGTGTCCCAAAAGGTGCAGCCGAGCTCGATTGCTTTCAGGAGGACGGGCTCAGCCTCTTCGAGGCTCAAGTTGGACCCGAGGCCGAAGCTAATACCCATGGCACCAAAGCCGGGCGACGGAACCGTGATACTGCCGAAAGGAAGCGTCTTCACCATATTGGGCAATTTTTAGGCAGAATATTGATTTAGAAGTGTAGATTGTAATGTCTAGGTTTAACTCATGGATTAAGATGGCGGCATGGTGGCTTTTAATACTCCGGAATCGACGTTGACGTCAGTGTTCATCGTGCCAGCCGGAGTTTATCAGATTACATCCGAGACCAACCAAACCCCGCGCGTCAGCCAGTTGCACTAGTTCGGGGCCCGCATCTCGGGAAGAACGGAATACTACCCACGCCGCCGAAGTCGATATATCGGGTACAATTCGATAAACACCATGCGAGGTCCCGGTCCACTGCTTTTTTTCTCGGCTATAGCAGCGACAGTTATTTTGCGGCTTAGATCTAGGACTACTGTCCAGCCAGGACAGCTTTACGGCCCTGGATGGTATCGAGATACACGCTTCCGTGGACCAGGATCCACGGCCCCGCCTCTAAGGCGGGGCGCGCCTTAATACGGGTTAACGACGCGGAAGCGCTGCATGCTCGCTGGTCTACTCTCGGGGGCGGCCGTAGACTGGTGTCTGTGGATACTGGCTGAAGGCCGCGCTAGAGGAGGCATATTAACCTGGATCGGAACCTATTGCGCTACTGATCGTTGGCCCTCCGCGTGGGCGACAACAAGGATACGAGTCAAGATACTATGGGGGACACAGCGAGTGGAATCTCAATGAAAGATGGCTGATAGAGACCAGGCTAGTCATCCCACATGAACCCTTTTGTCGATATTACGTCTTGACCTTACATAAAGGCATGTTCTCGTTCCAACGAAGATTCAAGCCTGTCGTCGAGGTAATTATCGACAGGTAGTGCTCAACATGCCGTGACAACAGGGCCATTCGCTCCTCCAGCTAACGGTTCTATCCTCACACACCCAGCGCATCCAAAAAGTCCTTCTTGTTCTCGTCAACGTAAGTACCGACGTCAGTCAAGGGTACTCCCCGCCGGTGGTTCAGCGTCTCTTCCTTCGGCCACGAGACGCCCACGCCCTTCGCAAAGATATTCCGATACTGCACCCAAAGGTTCCCAGGCTCCTCCCCCAAGCTCTTCTGCAGGAACCCCATGTCCCACTCCTCCCTCTTCAGCTTGGTGCAAAGCGCCGCGTCTAACAAATCTGCCAGACTTCCGTAAGAGATTGTATGGCTTCCGATGTAGACAACCCTGCTTCCGGTGCCCTCCGGACGAAACGCCATCTCAGCCGCCATAGTCCCAATGTCCCTCGGAAGCGTGACCGTAACGGTATTATCCCAGCTCCGAAGCGCCCGTACCGTCCGATGAGGAAGGTCCACAACCCCAAATTCGGGCAGGAAGAGGTAACTCATAAAAAGCCCCGTCGATATAATTGTCCAGCTCGTCTTGTCCTGTGCCCGAAGGAGTCCGCGCACCTGCAGCATTTCGTCGAACAGAGGCTGGGAGCTACCCGCCCCTATGGCGTCATAGTCAACCCCATATTGCCAGGGGAAATAGCGCGGCACGCCGGCCTCGAGAATAGCTTTGGTTACGCCGATTTGAGTGCCTGGCTGCATGCCGTATCCAGCACACTGCATCACGATGTCATATTTTTGGAATACCGGGACGAGGGCTGACGGATCATTGACGAAGTCTCCGGTCTCAATGTCGGCGCCGAGGGCTCGAATTTTGTTGATCTGCTCCTTCTTTGTGGGTGCATCAGAGTTGACGGTGTCTTGTCGGAGGAGGATGGCGAGCTTGGAGGTGCCGCCGTTGGGGTACTGGGAGAGGGCTTCGAGGACCGCCAGCCCAAGCTCCCCTGCGCCTACGATGAGTATAAACATGTTCTCTTCGCAGTGAGGTATTTGAATTTTGTACCAATACGGAAATATGATTCTAGCCTATAGCCGCTCGCTTTATACAAGTAGTTAACCTCCAAGGCACCGAACTTACGCGTATGCACCACATGCAAACGACTTGCAAATAGGCATCCATCACCAAAACCTTATTTGAAATCAAAAACTCGCATTTTGTCCTAGGTAACATTGATTGTGGGTACATGTCATCCAAGCGCATCAAAGTCCAGAGCCTTCATCAGACATGGGTTGGTTAACTCCGAAGTCTAGGTGGCTAAACATGCGCTCCTTAACTCCGATATCTGAAGTCATTGCAGAATACAAGTATTACTCGGCGAGATCAGAATTAGTAACTAGAAAGTTTTATATTAGTAATATCCAGTGTGTCAAAGTGTTTTAAACCCGAACTCGTCGGATCGCTTATTCGGGGCAGTGGGCGTGGCTTGTGTCAGCCTCGTGGTGGCCAAGCAACGTTGGACTCAAACTGTCATGGCACAGTGATGTTCCATGTATAGCTTCATCCACATTAATGAGCTTGTTTGTTAACGGAGAATCTGGAACACTCTCAGAGCAGCCCAGGTGGTTATGTAGCCTATTATGGAAGTCATGCTCACTCCGGTCTCACGACTAGACTCGCGAATGCTTGTCTGGTGCCTGCCAAGGCGAGGGCATTTGCTGTGAATTCAGTGGAGTGAGTTGGAGAATACGAAGAAGGCTTACTTCGGGGATTATATAATGTGTCGTCTTGGTCGGTGCCTGTTGTGCATTGGATCCGAAGGTGTAGACTAGCCTGGCTTGGGCAAGATGGTGTATCTAAGTGCTTCCGTGCTTCCTGTCTCAGGCGCCCGCAACGTGGCTTCGAAAACTTAGGCCTACATCAATCCTCCCTCGTCTTAAAAAGAACAGGATGACCCTTTACGGCTCGAACAGAACGTGGGTCGTCATCCAAGTCTACGTCTCTAGTCCTCATTTTCTCACCTGTTCACATTCTCGCAGTCTCGGACTCGGGAGTGCTTTATGTGTTTAAGACCG
This sequence comes from Scopulariopsis brevicaulis, assembly GCA_017657125.1. Classification (NCBI taxonomy): domain Eukaryota; kingdom Fungi; phylum Ascomycota; class Sordariomycetes; order Microascales; family Microascaceae; genus Scopulariopsis; species Scopulariopsis brevicaulis. Next base: position 135,453 of record JAGFNX010000019.1, read on the forward strand.
CAGGAGCTCGGGAGTATTAGATACCCAGGCATCATAGCCACTTATTTCGCTTTCCGGCCTCAGGGGACAGTGGCGGGGGTCATATCCGACCGGTCTTCTTGAGAGATATGGGATATTATGGCGAGGCCATAGGGATCTGATCTGGTATGAGAGATACACAGGGACGCCACGGGATATGAGCAAGGATACAAAGCTAACCCAGGACGGAGCCTTCGTCATTTCGCTTAAAAAAGATGCACGGCGAATGCAATCAGGACAGTAAAGCGATAAATTAAATCATCATGTGAAACAAATAGTGGCTCTAAGCGCTTCAATGCTTTTATGAGACTGTTAAGCTTGCAAGTGCCGCGTAAAGTGCCTCGCACTCCTTTGGTATGGTGGTTTCCCTCACTAGATAACCTTCACGAGTGAGTTCATCTTCGTCAATCCCCCACGCCTAATCCACAGCACCGAGCTTAGAGTGCGGTCTAGCAGGCGGATGTCGCAAGTGTAGCAAGAGAATGTTATTGGAGCGGGGTAAAATGCAACGCTTCCGCTCCCTCGTCATCGGAAGTCCCCTAATGGGCCAATCAAGGCCAGTGTTCATGAATTCGGCGGCAATCGATGCCTTGCAAATAGTGGAGGATGTGGACAAATGGGAGCGTTGCTCATATATTTAGGCATGAGGCCGCATTTGCGGGCCAACACAGAAGTGGCGTGTTACACAAGGCTCCCGTTTTCGTCAAGCCTATGAGATGAGCGAGCGCTGCCGGGGTACAGCGCTCTGCAGGCCTTTTTCAATAATCTAGGACCCCGCCCTGTCCCCCTTCTCCTCTTCCTGGTTCACAGGGATGGAGTCGCGGGGATTCGTCTCATAGAGGTCCACACCCCTATCTCCGTCATATGAACAAGAACGATACTGTCGAAGCAAACTACGATGATAGCGGATCTTGAGCATCCATACTATCCAGCTCGGTACCCTTCGCTTTCCGCTCTTTCCTCATATGAACAAGTACGACACTATCGAAGCACACTGCGATGGTCTCTATGGTCTCGAATACCGAGGACGAGCTGCCATCGGAAGCCTCTCTGTCATCATACGATGGCTATCTGCCGCCCCCAGAAGAGGTTGGGCCTCTAAGCGGGGCTTCTGCAAGCTGCCTCGAGAGCGATGCGCAGCCTACACCCAGCGATAAGCGGCCACAATACGTCCAGGAGGATATCCAAAATGTTGCGCACTCTGCGACATCAAGTCCTGATCTTGTATGTTATATCGCATGTAAAAAACAGTCAATATATCCAGGGGCTTACCTCCTCTATTTAGCACCCTTCATTCCCCCGCGGAATGTTTATTGAAAGCGTTTCAGATTCTGACAACCTCGGCGCCCAGCACTTCGATTCCAATTGGCCTCAATCTCAATCATCCGAAGGGAAGTCGTCGAAGGCTTCATACCAACCTACTGCCTATGGAGGACGACGTGCACCTCTGACGTTCAAGAATCTTAGGCACCGCACCTCATCAACGGATTCGAGGAGTACGATGAGCCAGTATCTGTCGTCCTACGGGGGTTCTAGCCAGTACGGCCACACGGTCCTTCAAATGAGAGAGCAGTCCCAGCACAGACCGGCCAAGCGCGAGGACCAAACAAGGCCGGGTTATGCCACTCAAGCCGGTCCCCGTATCCGCCTCTACCCCAGATTCGCCTCTCCTCAAGAACGCCTCACCTATGAATATTCATCTGCTCAAAAGCATCCCACGGACGGATATCCCTATCCCCGAAGATATCCCACGAATGGACATCACTACGCCAAGGGATATCCTACCCATGCACATTTCTCTTCTCCGGGGCATCATGATCCCCAGGAGTATTCCACCAATGGATTTATCTATTCCAAGGGATTCCAAACCGGGGGATCTCCCTATTACCGCGTTACTCACGCTAAAAGATTTGCGGAAACCGAAAACCACCATTACTCGACCGAGTCGGCCAAACTGCCCGGACGCGAAGGTAACCATGCAGGTTCTCCGGGACATCATATTCCCCAGGGGTATGCCGCAAATGGATTTACCTATGTCAAGAGATTTCAAACCGGGAAATCTCCCTATTACCGCGTTACTCACGCTAAAAGATTTGCGGAAACTGAAAATCACCATTACTCGACCGAGTCAGCCAAACTGCCCGGACGCGAAGGTAGCCATGCAGGCTTGGGAGAAAATCAACAACCTAGCCCGTTCTACGCTGAAAAGTCCAGGATCCCTGACGAAAATAAAACATACTCTTTACTCGAATTCAAAGGTTTATCAAAGCGCCTAGAATTGGACGACGTCCAAACAACGGGCCCTTCCTCGAGTACAGAGAGGGATGTATGGTTACAACACAAGACCTATTTCGATCCGAACACTACTACGGAGCTGCGTGATATCAGCAATGTCGAACTCTCGACGTATGTTGCCAACCGCGAGAAAATAACCTTGTCTTGCGCCAGTGGGCCTACCGGCCAAGTGCCGGACTCACCAGGGGAAAATGGTACGATGAAATGGCTGTAAGTACTCAACTAGGTGTGAGGTACAGAAAAGTGGAATGTAACCATGAATTTTAAGTCATATTGAGCGACATCTAGCGCCAGGTCTTCTCGAGGTATGTTACTGTGGAGCAGAGATCTCAAGTCACTCGTTGCTGACTTTAGTACCCGCAGAAGCTAGTAGACGCTTGTCCCTTCATGTTACCGGGAGCCAAAGCGGTCGCGCTCAGTCTTCTGCGCGATATATCCGGCAGACTATCCTCACCCACGGATCAAACGATGTCTATCGAAGCAGGTACCGTCATAAGGTACATGGGATGCCATTCTCACCACAGTGGGGAGCGTTCCAGAGATACCGCGCCCGTCACGTTCTTCTCCATGCCATACCTCGAGCTGGGCCCGCTGGAACCCAAGGCCGCGTTGGATGGCTCTCGAGCGAGGAAGCCTCTGTTGCATAACCATTACGGGTACAGCGTCGGTACTAGTCGAGAACTGAATCAGGTGGTACGGGAAGTACCAGGGGCATCCAGACGCGAGGCACTTCATGTTTCTCAAGTATGGTGCCTCATTGTTGGTTCTGGTTAGTAGCTCCTCCTCACTATCGTTATCGATGTCTACCCCTCGAGTCCTCGGTCATACTAAATTTGAGGGTATAGAAGTTCTCATCACATTTGGAAGCGTGCTCTCAGCAAATCTCCTTGGCACACTAGTGACGCTCGCCGAGAATACTTCGGCCCAAGACAAACAGCGAGTGGTCACCGTCCTCGGCGAGAATGACCGCCCCTACAAGACTACAGTTGACGCGGACTTTACGTACCTGGTGAGTATTAAGCTTGTGTCTTCTTTGGTTCACACCATTAATAAGACGTAACTAGGATATGCTGGGCCGTGCAATGATGCTCCTGGGTGCACCTGCCCAGGAGTCCCAGGACTATGAGCTTCTCGAGCCGGATTTCTCTACTCTAACACCACAGCGGTGGCTGAATCTCGTGGCTTTACCCGCTGAGCGAGAAATAACTCTTCGATTGAGTGCTAGTCCACAACAACAGCCTCCGTCCCCTTCGGTACCAGCAAGTCAACGAGGAAATATGCCCTATCTTCCAAGCCGCGATGAATCTAGAGGCCGGACGACGAACAAAGGTAATGGATTGAAAAACGGAGACATGTCCGACGGACGTAATAGGTCGCAAAGTATTGTTAACGGAGAGCATTTGTCTCTTGTTGTGTATCGAAGACCACATATTCAACTGGAAAGCAACGACAAACCCGGTCACCGGTTCATGATGGCGCGGCAAAATTCACCGGCTAGAGCCCCAAATGAACAAGCAGTATCCAGCCCGGAACCACATCCGAATTCAGACGACTTGGCCCGTGACCCTCCGGTCACGCCTGGCCAAGCTACACGGTACGGCTCAGCATTGGAACGAACGGCTCCTTTACTTGACCCGGCAATATATGCCGATGTGAAGTATTCCCCATCAGAGCCTACACCACAAAGGGAATTGGGGATTCATCCGAAAAAGCGGGACCTCGTACGTACAAGGTCGACCCCGGAGGGTCAGCCGGGATCGTGCCATCTCCCTTATCCTCAATCTGAGAGGATACATGAATGGCTGAGCACATTAAGCCCCGCGCCGGAATCAAAAATCACACCTCACCACTCTGAGAAAGCTCACTCCAGGTTTCCATTAGTTGGGCAAAAGCCCCGTGAGCCGCCCCCGCCCGTAACCCAGAAAAAGGTGTACATGGTGGGAGACCACGATTACAGAAACGGTTCTTTCAACAAGGACAGGGTAATTGTCGACCCCTTATACGAGAGAATAATGCCGTATGTCGTTTCTATCAATGACGAACCATCAGATACGGATCAGGGCTCGCAAACGTCAGCGGGGGCTTATTGCGCACCAGAGTCTCGTTCCCAGAGCTCAACACTCTCGGAGTTTTTCAAGGCCAAGCACAAGAGACATATCTACTATCCACCTCGAGTACGCTTCGCAAGCGACGCTCGAAGTTCCGGTAGCGAGCATCATTCTGAAGATCCCCTTGGAGATCCTTGCAAAGACCCTGACGATAACCATCCCGAGGGCCATCCAGTCGACGAAAGCAAAGCATATCATGCCCCGCATGCTCCGCATACTCCATTCTTCAAATGGGGTTTGAGAGGCGGAGCGAGGTTCAGGACAACCAAGGAAGCTTCCAGGGAGTTTCATACAGTCTTGGATCAGGTGAAGAGGGAAATGGGCCACGGGAGCGGCAGGGGACTATACCTCGCGACGTTCAAGTGTTCCAAGAGCGAGCTCCTCTGTCGGCATGCTATCGGCCAATCATGGGTCCAACCGACTAGCTCAAACACCGAAATCCGCGGAGATGGTATGCGACACCGGAATGATCAAGTTAAAAGTTCGCGGTGGGAGCCTCCCACGCCCTCCAAGCCGCGTGCTGCTATGGATAGTATTTTTGGTGTGGGCCCCAATGCGACCTGCGATATCCCTCTGGATGGCCGGCCACCGGAGGAATGGAAAGGTCGTACACAAGGCCGCGAGACTGTTGCGGAGGATGAAATCCTGGGACCAACAATCAGCCCGGGGTCGGGACCGGACAATGATTCGCACCGTCCGCTAGAAAACAGATCTGGTACAGGCCCAGTGGATGCATGCCAAGTGCTTATGAGGGAGCTTTTCGAGATCACGGAGAAGGTTATGGGGGCGTTTCTTGGCGATAAGGGTGGAGAGGCTGGGCATGGACAGACCCATGACGTCTACGCCGCATTCTGGGGTTCGATCGATGTAATTTGGAGGGTAAGCCGCTCTTTCCCGAATTTGGATATGGGGACGATTGAGACGCGACTACTAACGTCCGGTTAATAGCAAATCGTCTGGGCTGGATTACTGGACAGATGCAAAACTGGCACGCTGCCAACGTATACAATTCAACCATTCGACCATGTATACGCTCAGCTTGGGGACAGTTCGAGGTCTAGCATCCGGGAGCTCTCTTGGAGGGAATGCTCCGAATGCCTCACCGAGAAGCAATACGACACCGTGGATAGCGCTCTACAACACATCCAAGACAAACACATCAAACAAGCAAAGCGGCCACCGCTCAACCACAGAAATGCAGCAGGCCATGACGATGAAGTCACTGGACCTTTCGAGGACCCTAGGTTTTGTTGGGTAAGCGCAGTGCAGGAGTCGGGTGACGCTGAAATTTGCGCATGGTCCGGTTACGCCGTCATCCAGGACTTCATCTTCTCTATGAATTCGATATTAGAGCTCTGCAGTGATCTGAGCTACCACGTCGCGAGGCCCCAAAACCCGTCCATCAGGAACGGAGTGGGACCGTCACTTCTCCCCACGTCTCTCACTTCAGCATTCTGCAGCATTCTTTCCAATTACATCACTCTCGCGAAACACCTTTCATTAATAAACAGAGCCGAACACCTCGCTAACACCAAAGGCGGGACCGATCCTATCGAAACCTTTATCGGCCTCGAGACTCGACGTACCAAGGCGGTCCAGCAGGCCCTCGACTACCTAAAGAAAGCAAGGCTGGACATAATCCTGCTCCACACCACTCGCCGAGAAGTCGACTGTCTCCGGATCCAATCCGTGGATATTCACCTGCTGGCCATTGCATTCATACACAGCCTCCACTCGTTCGTCCTACCGGGCGACCAGGGCCAGGATATAATATGGACATACCGGAAGTACTTATCCGTGCTCCGCGGGCGGGCAAGCCGCCGACCACAACGCCGCGTCTTTCTCGACATACAAGGGTTCCAGGAGGAACTCGACGCCCTGAAGGTGTTGACGGAAACGCAGATAAAGGTGGCTGAGGAGTACGTCTGCCTTTTGTATCCAGGCTCCTTCCGCGTCACTAATACGGCTCGAATGGAAATGTACCCCGCGGAGTACGAGGTCTGGACAAAGCTCGACAAAACCCTCGAAGACCGGTGGGAAGAGTTGGATAGACTGTCCCAGCAATCCAGGAGGCTGAAAGATGATGTCAAGCAGGCCATTGAGATTCTTGAAGAGGACCACGGCAAGGCGATTAGAGTATTTACGGTGGTGACTCTGTTCTTCTTGCCACTGTAAGCATTTCCGATTACTTTGACTCGCAACATCTCGCGCAGACACACTAACACTCCTGTAGGTCGTTTGTGTCAAGTTTCATGGGCATGAATACCACGGATATCAGGGACACTACGCACAGCCAAAGTCTGTTCTGGGCTGTTGCAGTACCAGTGACAACTAGTGTGCTCGTTATTGCCTTGACATATGGCTACAGAGGAGAGGAACTATTGGACTGGGCACGCTCCAACTTCGGTAGACGTTCAAGGTACCCGGCAGTAAAAGGCATGGGGGCAGGCAGCATTACGCAGAGGCGAGAAGTCGGCCATGGTATCACCGCTACCACTACCTGGCAGTCCCAAGCCTCTGTCATTCCAGAGAATGAGCGTCGGGAGACGTGGGGAAGCCAGGCATTATGAACTCTGCAATGATACGCCAGTGCCCTGGAAGGGAGGAAATAGCGGGGATCCCGGGGTTATGCTCCGAAAGCACACAGGGAATGTAATGAAAGACAGCTGACAGATTAGAAGGGCGGCATGTTTTGCGCGTAATGTACTGCCTGATTCATTATAGATACTAGTAGACTCTGGTCACGAACCGGGGGACGCAGCATAGAAGCAGATGGATGTATCGCCTATTGTATAAAGTTTGGAAACCAATGCTGTCTATAAGATGCATATCGAATGATACAGTAACACAACTCTTCCCCCAATGCACACTCCTCTAGGTTTGCTTGATGCTGCAGCACATCTTCTCACTACCCGATTGCTTAGAAGAGAGTGAAGACGGCGCCAACGACGGCCAGGGCCGCAGTAGCGGTCATCGAGAAGGTAAGCCCAGACGCGGAGCTGCCAGCGATCTCCTCATCGGAGCCCTCGCCGGACCCGTCACCGGACTCCGAGGAGCCGGAAGTGGAGCCGGGGACGGACGCAGTGCCAGACGCAGAACCGGAGCCAGACCCCGAGGTCGAGTTAGACCCAGACCCAGACCCAGAAGAAGAGTCAGAGCCAGACTTGGACCCGGAAGAAGAATCGGACCCAGACTTGGACCCAGAAGAAGAGTCGGTGCCGTTGGACTTGGAGCCAGGCGTCTTGAACGTATCCGGGCAGGAGAGGTCGAAGAGGGGAGTGGTCGAGAGGTCCTTAGTGATGGCGAACTGCATCTCGTTGTCGGGGTTGGAGTCGCGGAGCGTGTACCAGAAGGTGGGCGTCTGGCCGAATAGACGGCGGCAGCCGACCTCGTCCCAGTAGTACTTGGCGTTCTTGACGCCGGCCTCGGCCTTGTCCCAGGTAGGCCCGCTGGAGGGCCAGCCGGTCTCGGTGACCCAGACGGGCTTGCCGTTGGCGGCCTCAATGATAGCGTCGTACGCGCGGTCAAAGAGCTGGCCCGAGTTCGAGATGTCGTTGCCCTCGCCGGTCTCGTAGTAGGGGTACTCGTCGACACCGATGAAGTCGATGGCGTCAAGCACGGGCTTGTTGGTCGAGTTGTTCCACACGTCCCACGTGTCGACGTGGCCGACGGGGACGTCGGCGAGCGGGGTGCCCTTCATGGCGGAGCGGTACTCCTCAATGAACTTGACGAGGACATCGGGCTCCTGGCCAACGCCGGAGTCGTTCTCGACGCCGGTGGCGGAGTTGCGGTACAGATCCTCGCTGCCGATCGAGACGCCGATGATGAGGTCGGTGAGGTCGGTCCCGTGCTTCTTGATGGCCTTGTTCAGCGCGCTCATCTCCTTGTCGATGTTGTCGGTGCCAGAGGTCCAGATACCCAGCAGGATATACGTCTCCGTCTCGACGGCGGCCTCGAAGGCCTCGATCGGGTCATCCTCGCTGTAGGCCTGGATGTTGGTATACAGGCGGACGGCGTTGAACTTGCCGGGGGCGTTCTTGAGGTTCTGGGCCGTCTTGAACTCGGCAAGGAAGTCCTTCTTGAACTTGGCGGAGTTGTCGGTAAGGGTCGCGCCGGAGTTGAAGCCGAGGTAGTTGTCGGCAGCGGAGGCGTAGGCCGCCAGGGCCGCGGCAGTCAAGGTCGACGAAAGACGCATGGTGGATGGGGATCGGCTTTGAAACTGTCTAAGGAGTGTGTGTGGGTCGTCGGACGGTCGATCTTCGCCTTGGTCGGGGAGGTCGAGCCGAAAACGAGAGGTCTGGTGCTGACGCTGAAGCGATCAAAAAAAGGCGATAATACGTGCTGGTTTAAAGATAGTAGAGAGCGTGGAGAAGAAAGAGCGACGAGAACGAAGGGGTCGTCGATTTACTAGCAACAGAGTGATAGGAAAAGAAGGAGCGGTGGTGTTGCAAGCTGAAGAAAGGGGCTTGGGGCTTTCGGCAATAGAATAAATACGAGACTGCTGATACGAAGAACTTGGGCCAGGCCCACTTATACGGAGGGAGCCTATAGGCCCGGCATTTGATGACTTAGCTTCCCCACTAGTTGGTGGGCCGAGTCGCCCCCCTTGCCCCACCTGTTCAGCTGACCAGCTGAATACGTCGCCCCAATATTTATCGAGTAATCTCGGTATTTACCGGGTAGTCAGGGGGCGCTCTGTGATTAGCTATCCCTCTTTTGCACAAATCAGACTAGGTACCCTTATAGAAGTGGCAGACCTATGGGTAGTTACGTCTATTATCAATTCCGGGGGTATCTGATAGTTGCGCGTAACCCCAGTCAACACGCCATCCATATACCTCGTAGGCCTATGCTTCTTGACATCCTGAACACGTGAAAACGACTTGCGGACGCCCAGTAGTCAATGGCCCGGATAGAAATCTCCTTAATAAGGAAGTTATGGCTCTCAAGTAGCACGAGTAATTGGTTCTTTCTCGATAGGATGTATTTGATGCAGCTCCTCGTGGTCGTCACTTGTCTTTGCTGTCAGGGTCCCCCTTGGTAAGATTGTCTTAGTCCCCGCAGGAGGCACTGTGGGGGAGCCGATCAGCCCGCTTAGAATCAGACGGTGGAAATAAGTTTTGATGTGTATGCGATGAGTTCTCTCTCACGGTCCTATGCCTCGTGGATGCGAGGGCCTTCTAGCCATTAGTCAAGCGTGCGGCGAGGACCTGCGTCCGCTCTCCTTGCGGTTGTTGGCCCCTCCGGGCTTGACAGATGAACAAATACAGAAAAGACCATGTAAACTTGATGCAGCGGCGGGTGCTTTTCGGCGCCTGTCGACCCTCTCTCCTTAAGGGAAGACCTGATAGGCTAACGATCAATCTACCATGATCAGGAAATACCGTGGCCTCTTCGAAGTTCTTCTATAGTTACCCTAGCAGTACACGATTATGTGTAACCTTTGAATGATAAACTATCCTCCTTGACTTAAGTCTGTCACCGTATGTGTCTACTTAGGCATAGGCCCATACGTCATATACTGTGACGTTTAGCCGAGCTGAATACTCTAGTTGGAACACGCTTGACCAAGGACTGACTAATGGTGACAAGACAGGCGGCCCTTATCAGCGGGAGCTTTAATAATCGGTCTTATTCTCTACAGGGAAGCCCAAGAATAGTCAGCTATGAGTCCTCTTACTAACTCGCTTCTGATGCACCTTAGTGTCGGTTAGTCTCCAATATCATCTTCTTGTAACTTATACCCGGTTCGGTCGACTAGCGTAGGGTCGCCGTGTATGTGTCCGTCCTCTTAACTCTGCCTCAAGGACGCGCGCCATCTCTTCACCTTGGCCCATGAACCACACTTGGGCCTTTGGGCGAGTTCCAGGTGGCACCTACGGACAACTCCCCGTGAGATCACTGACCTTAGCCCGCATACTCGACCTATCTTGGCGTTTTACTTCAAGGACCATATCAGCTCTCCGAATGTTCCGCATGAGTCTTCGCAGCTCGTCCATCGGCGTCTACACCCCCGCCTCCTTCCCGTCCCCTACGATTTAGAAGAGGTAAAGGGGTTTTGTTTTGGCATGCTCTGCTTTTGGGAGATCTCAAAGCTCTCAATTTAAAGCTCGGGATTTAAATCAGCCTCGCATACTCAGCGTATTCGCCTGGGAATGCTAGACACCAGCGAGTCCATTTTCATATTCAGATTAAGTGCATGGGCCAAGTAGTGGATCGGGCCCGAATTAATCAAGTGCCTACCTGAACTGTCATCTAGCTCTTTCTTGGACCCTTATGAGAATTCCATGGAACCCTGATTCGCTTCTTCCAAATGCGGTTGAATCCGCCGGTTCTAGGTAGGTATTGACCTAGCGCGCTTAGACTCTGTCACGGCTATAAGGCTGCTAAGTAAAAAGATCCAGTACATACGACCATACCCTATGGAGAGCTGAGGGTCCCGTCCGCTCCCCTGAACATAAACCATAGAGGGCTGGATTAGTAGTTGGGTCGGTGACGACCAGCGAATACCCGGTGTTGTATGTTTGTTTTTTTTGCCCTTCTGCATTCTGTTCTTTTTTTTCTTTTCTCTAGAACTATTTAATTGTCATTCACCGTGTCTTTATTGTAAGGCATTCGGAGGTTCTAGTAAGATCGACTTACAGATATTTCTGTGGGGCGGCTACAAGCGCCGCATTAGATAGCGTCCTCTTATCCTGGTCGTCGTCGATACCGGGCAGTTCACCCTAGGGTTTAAAGCCAATGCTGATACTTGCATGGTTTTTAAGATTAAAATGACTGGTCCAAAGCTCAATTCGCCTCCTAGTGGACTGAGACCAGTCTGTTTAAATACCATCACGACAAGGTCATGCAGGACATGGTCATTGTATAAAGGAGAAGAACCTTGTTAAGGAGAACCCCCATCGGTTTATCAAACCTGATTCCCGTATTTCTTTTCGAGTGGATCTCTTTCCGGGAGGCTTGGTGACCAGTCACCAACCACTCCTCCTACATCCACTGCAAACTGTCCGAACACGAGGGCGCCTAACACATCGTCGCCGCTGCAGGGGAAGCCGGCCTTGATTTTTGCGTCTAGCATGTACGATATGCATAGCTTATTTTTCCCGTGGCTCCAATACAGGGCGGGATGGTTTGTCTCGACAAATTCCACGCTGCCTGGGCTAACCAGAACAGAAGTACTAATCATTCAGAATCCAACCGGCTTGACGCAACCCTCGACATCGACCTCAGGATCTGCTCCTGGGACCTGCGCATTGCTGATCAGTTTCAAATGCACCATTGTACGGATCGCGGTACTACAAACATACCTCATGAACGACTGAAAACGGGTCCCAGTCCGCATTCGTATGTGGCGCATACTCGATTCCGTTCATGGTGTTTACTATTATCTCGTCGTGCTCCCCATATAAATGCTTCAGAAACGCATATGTTATGTCCATACCGGCCGCGACCCCGGAGCTCGTCCAGACCTTCCCATCTAAAGTCCACCTCGCCGTTGGTACCCACTCGATGCCGTCCCCACCGTGACTCGTGACCGAATCCCACGCACTTTTGTTCGCTGTTGCACGGCGGCCCTCGAGTACCCCTGCGCGAGCAAGGCTCATGGCTCCAGTGCAGACAGAAAGGAGATAGTGAAGTTGGCCGAACCGGAGGGCTATGAAGTCCTCAACGGATGTATCGTTGGCTTGCTCCAGAGCAACGTTCCCCATGCCGCCAGGAATAAGGAGGACGTCGAGGGCTGGAGCGTTTGTGAATGTGTGCGTAGCTTCTATCCTGGGCTGAAGCATATGTCCTAAGTCCATGGGCGGACCATCGGGCGTCATTAAGTGACGCGGGTAGCCGGCTGAAATCAGGCCAGTCTCGGTAGCAATTATGGACAAAACCATTCTACGGGTCCAAGACATCTGCAGTTATTGTGGAAGCCACATGGTTAGCTGAGACACGGTTTCGGCAGCGGCCGAGCTTATCCCGTTCGTGACAATAGGGAATTGATATCAGAATGGCTTTACCGAGAAGAAGATCTCCAATGGCCCAAACACGTCGAGCGGCTCCCACCCTGGGAAGACAACCTAGAAAGAGCTTAGTATAAGCGCGTTACAAGAAGCAAAGTTCACTTTACAATGCCCAGTGAAATTGTTTTAGCCCTGTTTTGCAACTGCTTCTCTGTGGCATTCTGCGCTACCACAAAACCAAACAGTTGGGATAAAAGCCCCACGGTTATAAGGTGATGGAAGTTCGGCTTGGTCATTGCTTAGGCTCCAAGGAAGAGACAACTATATCCACTCTGGGTACTCAAGGAAGTGAGAAGAAGAGTAGCACATCTCTTGTTAATTGTGCTTAGAGACAGTCTATAAAGAGGTAGGCTTCCACGTGGACATTCTCTCGAATTTACTAACCCAGTGCCACCATGGCAGTCGTATATTGATTCACGCTTTACTGGAATCCTACTGGGTAACACACACACACACGCATGCAGAGGCCACAATCCATTGATTTGAGAAACATTGAGCGCATAATAGCGCAGGCATGGTCCATAGCAACGATGCGAGCTGACCTCTTCGCTTGTCATTAGTTCCGGTGATAAGAGAAAATCCCACCTATCCCAGTTCATTTGAAATCATGGTACCCTCTTCACGGAACAATTCTTCACATCGTCTCTTGTTCGAACTCATTTCAGAGGAGCACTTGGCATGTAGGTCTGACAGGGTGCTGCGCTCGTTTGCGCAAGTTTTCCCCACGAAGCTGTAGGCTATAATAGCTCGAAGACGGCTTAGCGCAAGCCAGCATTCGTACGAATGGCATGGCCCCTCAGTTTGGAATATTCTATTTAATCATCAGGCTGGCGTTCTCCATGTATCGGATTATTCAGGACGGCTATCGCTTGCTTTCTTCCTGCCAGTCAGCACACCGCCTCTCGTCGCAATGCGCCATTTGACCGCTCAAACACTTTTGCTCTTCTGCCTTTGGCAGGTGTCAGCTGCCAACCTTCCACGCCATGGAGGCCATGAGCATTACCCTACTACAGTAGAGTCGACTCCGGCAGGACCCGAGACAGCCGCGGCTGACAGTGACCATGGCGCCCATGGCGACCATTCGGGCCATGGCCACGACCACGGCGATGGTGTCGAGCAAGGCACCGGCCACGGTCATAGCATGGGACACGACGGATTCAACTTCACCCCCTCAGGCATCGCATGGCCGCAGTGTCTCCGCGATTGCTGTAACCAATTCTTCGAGTTCTTCCCAGAGCCTGTCAACAACCCACTCTGCGTGAACGAGGATTTTTACAAAAACACTACCGATTGCATCGTGGAAAGCTGCACACCGTACGAACAAGGTAGTTACGCCGTTGTGGCTGAGATCGAATGTCCGCAGGGGCAAGGTTTCGCTGTGGGTATCGACAAGGCGGCTGTCGTGGAAGACTTGATGGAACGGGGCGGCAGTCCTCAGGACTGTGAAGGTGTCAACAACGAGACAGTCATCTGTACTAATGCGACCGCGGAGGAACCGGAAGTCGTGGGCGCCGCATCGCGCAACGTCATGCTTGGTGGCGGTCTTTCTGTGGGTATGATGATGGTCTTCTTAGCGGGTTATCCTCTCCTATACTTTCTTTAGTCGTTGAGATTAAGCAATAATGGCTAGTATTATATATCCATGGAAGTGCTCTAATGGAAGCGACCATACACTATGCCCGCCGTGTACTTCATAGAAAAGAAAGCCCAGACGCACTGTTTTGTTCCGTAAGGCGATTTCCGCGCCGAGAGAGGGTTGGTTCATTTCCCGGAAAAAAGTCGCTTTCTTGAGCGATGTGCAATGTGTGTACGTTGCAATTCGTAGAAACGAATTGTATCTTTACCGTGCGTTTCGTCGAAACGAGAGCTCGGACACACTAATTCGCACCGGTAACCGGTTTCCGCGTTGAGATAAATCTCGCTCGCTAGCTGAGAAAAGAATGCCGTTCTCTAGTGTTGTGATATGTGCACATACGACATACGTCCCAGGAATAAGTGGACTCGGGTATTCTGCAACACTTCTGCTATTCTATAATCAACAACCCACCTTTTCTACAGCTACGGGTCATTATCATACAACCTTCCGGGTCTCCCAAGTACAGATATGTAGGGGCCTCTATAATTCAAGGTCTGTTAAACTATTATCTCGTAACAAGACACCTATTCGTCCTGATCTAAGGATTAACAGTGTTAGACAAAAGGGAAGAACTGGCTGCACCGACAGTACGATAGTAACCTCGTCATTATCTACTTGATTTAGGCTCCCGTGCTCGAGATCCACTTGAAAACAGCCTCTAGAGTACAGCTGTAATATATGTATCGTGATTAAGTTTATGGTGATGAGTGGGCTTTGGGCTGTAGAATAACAGAACCCGAAAAGGCACTATGATTACCGTGTATTTCGTTGGAACGAAAGCCTAGACGCATAGTGTCCTTCGGGGGCGTGATTTCCGCGCCAAGGCGGGATCCAGCGTTTCCGAGAAATGAGTACTTCTCTATATTGCGTAGGAACGAAATCCCGTTAAATTCCGCGCCGGGAGAGTTATTCTCCGTTTCCGGGAAAATAATACCGTTCTTCGATATCTGGGCACTCTATTCATTTCCTACAGATGAAGGACTAGATACTATGCTCACCGTATATTTCGTTAAAAGGAAAGATTAGACGCACGGCTAGACAAGATTCTTGGTTCATGGCGAGGGAGACCTTTCCCAAGCGCCAACTTCCGTAGACTCCACGCGACCCAGCACTGGCGCCATACCTTAAAGTCGAGGATGACTGCGAATAAGACGATGACGCCCCTATAGCCCCTACTATCAGATTTTCAAGGGGGCCTAGATGGGCCACAAATGAGATTTGAGGCACCGGTCTCGCCCTTCTTTCCGAGTTCACGGCGCCCTCGCCCACGTCAGGCGCCGCCTCATTCCATCAGAGGACCGTCCTCCTCGGCCTGGATATATACCGCTACGTACACCGGTATGACGCGACGACACACTTCCTCTTCACCGACGGCGCGTGCCAAGACAACGGACGAGGGCACCCTAGGCCAGCTGGCCCTTCATCTATGGAATTTTGGCCCCGGCTGGAACTCGCACAAGTCGTAGAGACATCCTCACCTAGGCTACTCTCCGTGTCTGCAACGGCCGCCTCGAAGTCGAGGGTCCCTACAAAGACAGGTACCCGCAGACGAGAAACCGATCCGAGCTGCGCGCCGTCCTGGCCGCCCTCCGCACCAGGGAGTGGTACGGACAGAGGTTTTAAGAGCCTCGTCATCGCCAAAGACTCGGAATACATAGTTAGGGGCGCCACCGAGTAGTCGAGGATTTGGGTGCGCAACGGGTGGGTAATGAGGAACGGACAGCTTGCTAAGAACAAGGACCTCTGGGAGACTTTCAGTGATTCTGACATGCGGATTGAGTTTCGGTGTATTCCCCGGTCGGAGAACGTGGTTGCGGGCCATAGAGCGAAGATGGCGGCTGAGGGAGTGGACAATCCGCCACCTCGGCAGCTCTGATAAGTCATAGAAAAGAATGGTCATGTACGAATACTGGTGTGTGGACGCGAGTGTCAATGATAAATAAAGACAAACATAAGATTTTTAGGCGCAGATATTCGCCTTTGGTGCGAGTCAAGTGCTTATGCATCCGGCTGTATGAAAATCTCTCCAAAGGAAATACGGTTATCTATTTGCATACATGAATTATTGAGTGGTCCTAACCTCGTAAGCCCTGTGGCAGTGACAGAGAACTGAATGCGAAGCTTGACATCTTCACTGCCTCCTGTCGACATGTATTGTTGGTGGCTTGGCCCTTCATACAACCTCTACAAGCACATTATAGTTTGTCTTTTCTTTTTGTTTTCAGGCGTCTAGCCTGTCTCTAGCTGCTCGCACTGCCAGGCTTTACGTAACTCGTGCCAGTTTGCCCCTATATGTACAACCTGTCGATAGGACGCCGGTGCGTGTAAAGTCTGGCAAGTTGTCGAACAAGCGCACTCCCGACGGCGAGGAAGGCGGGAGAGATAAAGTTGGACCAGGAACAAGGCTATTGTAGTTTGAAGACATAACCTTTAGGAGTCGGCGCCTAGGGTTATGTCGACGCTGCCTCGACCATCGACCGCCAGTGACAGGTTTTCCTCAGTTGTTACTCTCAGTCATGATCCTGTAGCAAGGAGAGATTAGACAGGGCACTCCGTGTAGGTTGATCGGTCTCGGCCATTGAGTCCGTGGCGGGGACTTTTGCAATCACCCGGAGCTCGGAAAAGTGGACCGAAGTTAAGTGGCTGCAACAATCTTGGTTGCTTCGCAGAACGTCTGACTGTGATGGTCGTAACCCACGGTACGCCCTCCCCGAAGCAGTCTAGCTGTTTTTTAAGAAACAAGTGGGCGAGCGAAGGGCCGCCGTATGTAACTGAAATAAAGAAAAAAAAAAAACTTGTTTGCGGCCGTGTAGAGCGGTGTCGGTGGACGTTGAAAATTTGTCGAGTAGCAACCCTGTTTCACGCAGCGAGCACACACCGCGGGCTTCTCACCTAAACGCAGGCCTCTTCAGGATAAGTTGGACCAAGGTCGTCGCGCAAAAGCTGAAAGAAATGGCACACATGCATTTGATTCGATAGTTTTGTCGGGTTCCGACGGAGCGGTTTAAGACACATCGGCGTGGCGGCAGCGACAATGACTCGGGGGCTGAAGCTTGATGGCAGGGCAACATTCGTAGACACTCCAATTCTACTTTTCGGGCCGTATGGATACACAGGTACGCGTGGGTATCCAATAACCGGCACAGGGAGAAACGCGTCGCGGTGTGGTGTGAGTCCCAAAACGTGAGATGCATGTCTCAAACAGTATTCCACGCGTTCGGAGATTAATTGAGTCAGGGACCAAGCGGAACGCTCGGCCAATGTTCCGGAAGCGTGGCTTTTAAGATTACGACCGACGCTTCGATCCAATCTTTCGGAATCCATCAGCCCTACCCGCGTCGCAACCGTGCCACGAGAGAAGGGGGTGATCGCAATCAAACAGATCGCGCCCTGACCACGCGACGAGCCCGACGCGTGGAGATCCACGCCCCTGTCCCCAGACCTGTGTGGGGCAAACGAAATTACGTCTTGGCCGCGACCGTTCCGCCGGGATCATTTAATCTTATAATTTTAGGTGAAGCACCAACGTCGTCGGCCGAGTTCAGTTTCACGATGGTGAGTAATGCGACTTTGACATCGCACTCGCCTAGACGAACATACACTTCCGGGATGGCGTGAGCGACTAGTGAGTTCGGGGCCGACTAGTTGATCACCGTTACGGTGAGCGGCGCAGCCGACGCACAAGTATCAGATGCATTAACGCATCTCGCGGCCTAGACGCTCACCATCATATGGGTGCGTCGCCGGGGTCACCTGTGACGGCTGCTCTTGTCGCTGGCAAGATCTTCGCACGCCCAGAGATCAGCTGTGTCTACTGATCCAAACTAAAG
The DNA here is from genome assembly GCA_017657125.1 of Scopulariopsis brevicaulis. Lineage (NCBI taxonomy): Eukaryota > Fungi > Ascomycota > Sordariomycetes > Microascales > Microascaceae > Scopulariopsis > Scopulariopsis brevicaulis. The sequence goes on from JAGFNX010000019.1 coordinate 153,352, forward strand.
ACGAGCAGATTAGAACACAGCGGCCATTCTCGGTCTAGCGGTTCGGTATATGGTGCTTCACAAGCAGGGCATGCCCAAAACGCTTACTGAGCACGCACGTGCGCGCTGCATCCTGCTGTACCGGCAAGGCCGCTCCCAAAACTGGCTGCATCGGAATAAGCTCCCTCCGCGCCTTGTAACCGAGGACCCGGGCGAGACCGGACAAGCTCCAGCTTTCGCTGTTCACCATGTCTCCCGAATAGGAAGGATGGAGTGTATATCACAAGATCCGGATTAGTATCTCCCAGACGCTATTACCTAAAGAAACCTCAACACGTAGGAGAGCGAGCACGGAATCAAGAAATGCACTAAGCTGATCGTAGGATGAACTACCAAGGTGAAGTTTTTCAAAGACACCCGCCCCACCCGGCCCCACCTTTCCCTCCCCCCGGTACTGACAGAGCAACCGGTGAAGGGCGTCGAGACAACCCTGTCGGGTAAAACATAACAGCAAGACTTGAGTACGTACGGCCTACGACCACTTCGGGGCTCGCTTCTCGAGGAATGCAGAGACACCCTCGATCTTGTCCTTGGTGCCGAAGGCGGCGTAATACAGGCTCCTCTCAAACTCGTCGTCCCTGCCCAGATCATCCGCTTCACGAGACCCCTGTTAGCAACCTCACGCTAGAGACCTCCCGGGAGATCGCCACCGGGATGAGGAGACGTAGCACCACACTCACCTCGACAGATCGCCTCCTTGGCCAGCGCCACAGCCGACGAGCTCCCGCCCGAGATTCGCGTCGCGAGATCAATAGCGGCACTAAGGGCGCCTTCGGCCTCGCACAGCCCGGTCACCAGACCGAGTGCGTCTGCACGTTCGGCGGTGATTGGGTCGCCGACGAGGATCATCTCCATGGCCTTGCCGTGACAACGTTAGCTCCGCTCTGTGCGGGCCGCTAGGAGAATTATGGGAACCTTGGCTTACCCTGTACTTCCCCACCGTGTTAGTGAGGCGCTGGGTTCCCCCCGCACCGGGGATGAGCCCGATCTTCACTTCGGGAAACCCGAACTTTGCGGCCCGGGACGCCAGGATCATGTCACACTGCCGGCGCGAGTCAGCTCGCAGTTCCGAGAAACAAGGCATGGGGGTCAACCCACCATAAGCGCGACTTCGAAGCCGCCTCCCAGCTGAGTAGATGAAAATTATATCGTCAGAGCCTGCATGCATAAGTGTGGACGGACAAGGTCAAAGCGGAGAAAAACCCACTGCCATCCCCTCAACCGCCGCTATGACCGGCTTCCTGGTATCCCGCAGGCCGTTGCATAGGTCCTCGAGGTACCGGACCTGCCGGGCTGATTCCCCGTCTAAAACAGAGGTGTCCTTCAGGTCGGCTCCGGCTGTTGCAACCCCCACGTTAGACCTTTTGTGGCAAAATCCGAGTGGTCACTTTCAGGTGAGGAGTACCGGAGAAGAAAGAGGGTCCCCCCGTTATTACGATTACTTTGACTTCGGGGTCAGCGGAGGCCTTGGAGAGGGCCTGGAGGAATTCCTGGATGAGGGCCTGAGACAGGGCATTTCGCTTCTCGGGGCGGTTGAGGGTTAGGACGCGGACCCTGGCGGTGGGCGTCGTGGTTAGCACTAGGCCCGATTGGGTCTCGTTGCTGCTAGACATTTTTTTTTCTCCAGTTGGGTGAGGGGGGAAAGATGTATGATGTAACCGAGTATTACCGCAGAAACCCAGGGACACGGAAATGTCTACCCCTGCTGGACAGGTATTCTTATACACGAGAGAGGGGGGGGTCTACGGTGAAGGAAGTGGGTCGGGTAGCACGGGTAACACCGACCCAGGAAGACAGGGTGGGCCGCGGATCGATCGTCGTCTTACCCCTCACAAGGCGGGCGAGCTAAGACTTGGCCCTATGGGGAAGGGATGGACGTCCTTCTTTTTCGCAATTCTAGCTCGTATCGGCAGGAGGCAGGCAGGTAGCATTCTGGTTCTGCTTTGCTGCCCACCGACCTGCAGGAGATATTAATAATGGGGCATAGGCGTGGACAATGGACAATGGGCAATGGGCAATGGACGTTGTCCGCGCCCAGCCCCCGCCCGCCCACGCCCTGCCGGGGCGGGGCGGAGTGGCGGGACCGAGACCGGGCGGAAACGGACGTGAGTGGCGGTGAAAAAGATGTCCGCCCATGCAAGGGCCGCGGGCTGCAGACACCGACGGCGGGACCCGCAGGTCCCCAGCCACCCCGATTTGCAGACTTCGGATGGGCGGGCGAGCGAGAGTGAATTTTTTTTTGCTTTTTCCCAGGTGTCACTGAGATCAAACGGTCGTCGTTCTTGACTTTTTGCGGTTCCGGTGAGTGGACTTTTTTTTCCTTTCTTACACGTCTGGTTCACAGAGGCGTTCGGTTCCAGCTGTTGTGCGTCGCTGGCTGCGGTGGGTGGCAGGGGTTCGGTTCAGGCGGGGTCGGGGGGTCAAGTGCGGGGTTTCGCTACGAATCGGCGCTGGACAATAAATCGGTGAATTTTCGACGGGGATCGGATCTCAACCGAGACCCGGACCCGGTTTCTGGCGTCGCACTTGAATCCGCCGAGCGACACCACGGGTCCCCGGTCCCCTCAACAGAACCCCTGCACCCATGGAAGGGAGGGGGGTGGGAAAGACCTCTGGTCGATCGGCGGTGGGTGGCCACGTCACACGGGTTTTTTTTTTCTCCTCCTCGAGCAGGCGAGCCGCCGTTACTCGCGCTTAGGCCCGCCTGCATGCTGGGCTGCGCTGCTGCGGCGCTACTATTATGCGAGCGGCTGCAGCCGTCGATCCGTGCGGACGAGTGACATCCTTCCATGAGGCCCCTCTCCCCCCCGGTGGTCCCGGGCTAAGCTGTTTCCGCCCCCTCGGTTGGTAGCGGCGTCATACTGCCCCATAGCCACCCCAACATGGCAGGCGGGGGCCATGTGCCATGCAGTCTGGCGGAACCGCGGATAGAGGCGATTCAGCTCGACCTGCAAGGCCCTGTCCCACCCACCGGAACACCCAACTTGCTTCTTCCCAGGCACGGGGCGTGTTTCCAGGTCGACGTCCAGCCGAGGTGGGCCGCCGATGGGGCACGTCACCCGGCCGCTTGGTACCGGATGGGGGAACCCGGACAAGTCCGCCTCGGCTCCGATTGGACAGCCTCGAAGATCACGATGGGGCTGTCTTTGACGGTGCTAAGACCTTTGTTCGTTCCCACATTGCGCGCGGGGTGTGTGAAGTTCCTTGGGTCCAGCTGAGCTAGGGCCGCGAGCCACGGTACCGGGTAGGAATTTACGGTGACGAGCGACGATCCCGCGATGATCGACCCCCCCGTCGAGCTGGTCTGGTTCGACATAGTGCCAAGGCCTTACTGAAACGGGGTACTGCTACGTGCGGTCTCGTTCCCTCGGCCACCGAGATTGGGGTCGCAAGATGGGGTCGCACCGGGCTATGCGGGCGATGCGGGCGATGCGGGCTGCTTGGGGGCCGCGCACCGGCCCTGGAACCCTGTACCGCCCTGCGTTGCGTCCCCGGCCTGCGAGTCGAGTATATCTGCAGTCCCGTCCCCCTCCCCTAGCTTTTCCCTTTCTGATCCACTGGACCACACGGACCTTGTCATAGTGATTGCGAAGTTGAACTACGCACGCGCTACCTTCACACATCCTTTTGACCATGTCGTTAGAAAAAGCGGCTCCGTCCGGGGTCCTCCCCGGCCTGGACTTCACCAATGGACCCGAGGTCACCCCGCGCTTCCCGACCGTCACAGCCGCCATCCTTCACCATGTCCTCGCGATACCCGCCGAGGTGGCCGTCATAGACCACTCCACCCCCGAGCCCCGCACAATGACCTACGAGCAGCTCGGCAGCCGCGCCACGCACCTCGCGCGGTATCTCCGGACCCTCGGCGTCCTGCCCGGTGACAGGATTCCCCTGGTGGCCAGGCGGGGCGTCGAGATGACGGTCGGTATCGTGGCGATCCTGTGCTGCGGGGCGCAGTATGTTCCGCTGGACGGAAAGGTCGTGCCGAGGGATACCCTACGGAGGGTCGTCGAGCAGTCGGGGGGCAAGGTGGCCGTGTGTCTGGAGGAGACGGCGCATCGGATCACGGAGCTCGGGATGGAGGGGTGCAAGCCTGTTGTTGTTGAGGAGCACATTCGGGATGTGCCGACGACCGACTATCGCCGGTATATCGAGGGGGACTTGATGAAGTTGACCACCGAGGAGAGTGGCTGCTACGTGATTTACACATCCGGTACGTTCAAGGCTTCGCTGCGTGCATTATTCAAGTCGATTTAAGCTTGCTAACACAAGGACCAGGTACCACCGGTGCGCCCAAGGGTGTCGACGTAACACAGGGGAACGTCGCCAACCTAGTCTGCTCGGATCCCGGCAGCCTGGGAATTCGCCCGGGGATCCGCGTGAGCCAGGTTTTGAGCATCAGCTTCGATATGGGTAAGTGCAGGAATACACGTCCTTATTGGAGAGGTTGGCAACTAACTAACTCTGCTTAGCTGCGTGGGAGGTTCTTGGCTGCCTCGCCAATGGCGGCACACTAGTCTCGCGTGGGTCCGACTGGGTTAAGGCGATTAGCCAGGTAAGCACGCGATTCCCTTCTTTCACAGAAGAACGAGGACCTGACATGTATGCGATTCTTTAGGTCGAGGTTCTCATCTGCACCCCTTCGATTCTCTCAAAATTCCATCCTGAGGACTTCCCCAACCTCCAGATCGTCGCGACGGCCGGCGAGCCAATCTCCGTTCAGTAAGTGGACCTACGCCACCCGCCGCCCTAGTAGACGGCACTGCGCCCAAGGTCTCTCAACTAACTAACTCCTTCAATCAGGATGGCGGATCTTTGGGCCTCTTACCTGACGTACTACAACTGCTGCGGCCCGACGGAGACCACCATCGTCAACACGATGCAGAAGCACACGGCCGGCCAGCCCCTCTCGATTGGCGGCCCAACGGTCAACAACAGGGTGTACATCCTGGATTCGGACCTCAACCAGGTGCCCATCGGGACGACGGGCATGGTCTGGGCCGGCGGCAAGGGTGTTTCGAGGGGTTATGTCAACCTCCCGGAGTTGACGAGTGAGAAGTACATTCCGGACAAGTTCTCTAACGACGGGTTCGTGTGCGCTGAAAACTCTGAGTGGTGAACGCTGGGCTAACACTGTACAGGACCATGATGTACAACACTGGTGATATCGGCTCTTGGCTGCCGGACGGGACGGTTCAGATCCAGGGGCGGTGTGACGACCAGGTCAAGGTCAAGGTACGCCCAAAGCCAACATCACAATGGGGGTGAACCGACGCTAACAAAACCAGGGCTTCCGAGTTGAGCTCGACGGCATCGGCGCATGCCTCTGCTCCGCACCTGGCATCACCAAGGCCGTTGTGCTCCACATCGACAACCAGCTCCACGGCTTCCTCCAGTCCCCGTCCTGCGACGTCGCGGCTGTAAAGGAGCACACCAAGGCCCTCCTCCCCTACTACGCCCTGCCCTCGGTCTACCACGTCCACGAGTCCTTCCCGCTCACCCCGAACGGCAAGGTCGACAAGCGGGCGCTGAAGGCCATGGCGGAGAGCCCCGTGTCGAGCGGGAGCGACTCTGGCATCGACATGCCGTCCGCCCACAGGGGGTACCACCGCCAGACGGCGTCCACCTCGACCACCGGGACCGACGTCCCGCCTACCGTTCCCAGGTCTGCCCACTTCCCGTCTCCGTCCTCCAGCTCAAGCATCACCCTCAAGGAGATGGCCGTCTACGAGGATCCTATCCGGGAAAAGGACCTCCAGCAGCCGTCCGCCCACCGCCCGAAGGCGTCCACCTCGACGTCTACGTCCTCCAGCTCGAGCATCACCCTCAAGAAGGAGATGGCCGCCTACGAGGAGCCCGTGCCCGAAAAGGACCTCCCACAGCCGTTCCGCGGCCTCATCTACCGCATCTTCATCCCCTACCGCTTCCTCTTCTCCCTCGTCTGGATCTCCAACATCGCGGCCGCTATTGGTGTTTATATCAACGGGCCGGACCGCGACTGGCTCGGCACGATGGTGGCCATCAACCTCGCGCTCGCCGTCCTCATCCGCCAGGACTTTGTCATCAACGCCATCTACACCGTCACCTGCTCCGTCCCCAAGTCCTGGCCCCTCTGGATCCGCGCCTCAACCGCAAAGATCTACCACCTCGGCGGGGTCCACTCCAGCGCGGCGTCGTGCGCGGCCCTCTGGCTCATCGCCGCCAACGCGACGGACGCGGCGTGTCTCTCCCTCGGCACCTGCGCGAACTACCCGCCCCGCTCTATCGCGTACGCGGTGCTCTCTTGGATGCTGGTGGTCATGTTCTTGGCGATGATGACGTTTGCGTATCCCGCCTTCCGGAAGACGAGGCACAACTTCTTTGAGAGGTTCCACCGGTTTGTGGGGTGGAGCATGCTCGCCATCTTCTGGGCGCAGACGATGGTTAGCGTGGGCGACAACGCCAAGTTGAAGGGGACGTCATACGGCATGGAGCTGCTTCCTACCCCCGCCTTCTGGTTGTTGGCTGTTGCGACGGGGAGCGTCGCCCTCTCGTGGGCCTTCCTACGCCGCGTGCCTGTCGTGTCGGAGGTCCTCTCTGACCACGCAGTCCGCCTGCACTTCGGCTACACTGTCCCCGTCAACGGCTCTTTCGCGCGCCTCTCGTTCCGCCCCCTGATAGAATGGCACTCTTTTGCCACCATCCCCGCGCCGAAGCCCCACGGCCCGCCCGAGGACCCGGAGAGGTATCCAGCCGGGTACTCCCTTATGGTCTCCAACGCCGGCGACTGGACGAAGTACTGCATTAACAACCCGCCTCGAAGCCTGTGGGTGCGCGGTGTCCCGACCTGCGGCGTGATGCGCATCGCCACCCTCTTCCGACGCGTCGTCGTCATCGCCACGGGGTCGGGGATCGGGCCTTGCCTGGGGCACATCCAGTCGCCGAGCTGCCCCACGCAGGTCCTCTGGAGCACGCGGGATCCCGAGAAGACCTTTGGCCCGGGCGTCATCGGCGCGATCAAGGACAAGGTTCCCGACGCGGTGATCTGGGACACGTCGAAGCTGGGGAGGCCGGATATGGTGCGCCTGGGGTATAACCTCGCGACGGAGTTTGGCGCCGAGGCGGTTGTGGTTATCTCGAATGAGAAGATTACGAAGAAGATTGTTTACGGGCTGGAGACGAGGGGGATTCCAGCCTATGGTGCTATCTTTGATAGCTGAGGTGGAGAGGGGGATGGAGCATTGGGGGAGGGTACTGGGGCGATCATAAGGGGTGTTGTTGGTTGCATTTGTGGTTTATTGTGTTGCTCTTTGCCTGTTTGATGTGTCCATTTTTTGGCTACACTGGTTTCTTGTTTTGGCTTTTGGCTTGTGCTTGGAGTGCCCATTTTCGGCTACACTGGTTTTCTGTTCAGCTTTTTCGCATCTGCTTTTAAGTACCCATCTTGCTTTCTCTTGGTTACTGTCGTTGGAGGCGGCAGATTGGGTCTGATTTCGAGTTTATACCAGGAGTTTACATGGCGGAGGCACCCGTTCGTTGTTTCCTCCCCATTTACGGAGTTATTAGTCGCGTTTTTTCTGAATTATACCTCATGCTTGGTGTCATATCTCGTGGCTTTCGCTTGTTGCCGAATATTACTGTTGATGTTGTCTGAATAGGCGAATTACATGTGTGCTTCCAAATTCTTTGTCGACCTCGAAGTTGGTTTAGAATGTCGTGACTATACTGAGGTCTCCATTAAGCTAGTCTAAACTAACCGTATTCCCATCGCATGCATCTCCCTATTCTCCATCGTGTGGTATCTCGCAGCTAGATGATGGGTCGATAGGAAGAACCTGGAAGAAACCACGCGGGGTGCAACCTTGGAGTTTACGCCTTGTCCGGTACAATCGAGGACCTACCGTGAAGAAGCAAACTATAAACGAAACACTGACAAGAGACATGATGTCTGTTGGCAGGACGATCCATGAATGCTGGCGATCCACTTCGCGCACGGTTTCCGAAACGGGCCGATGAGCAAGATAAACGGCATGCGACCTCGTATTGACGCGGTCAATGAGACGCTGTGGCACGGGCAGTCAGGTCCGCCAACAGGGGGTATTGTAACCTCGGGCGGCCGGTGACGAGGCTTTTCGTGCGGCAATTGACTCTGTTGAAGAACGCACGTGCTTCACATTTGTCGATGCCGAGGCCGATCGGCGATGCTGCTGACGCGGGGAGTGGTAAATCATGTGGGCCTTAGTACTACGTCTTGTTATTCTAGTTCTTTTCATATACACGACGAATGTAAATATCAATCAAAGCCATCATGTGCCTTTGCGATCGGCATATTCTTAAATGGCCCTGTAAGTGTGGGGTTACCGCCGGGCTACGACCGTCAATTTGTATGGCTTCCGGCGTGCCCCGCCACAACTGCAACAAGTCATAGTGGAACAATAAACCACAAGTTATGATTTAATTATTTCTTAAATATCACTTTCCGCCTCTAGAAGCATGCCCGCGGCCCCCGGGGTGGTTGGGTGTACGCCAGCGCAAGGCGCCATCCTACCTCGGCCAGAAGGAGCCCCTCGGCCGACAGAAACCGTTGGTACCGGCAGGTTGGTTCAGATGCGGGTGACGTGGACGGTCACGTCACAGGTAAACCAACGCGCTTCCTAACTTAGAAGTCGTACCCGCGGCATTGTTCTTGGCAGTGCCATGCAGGAGCATGCATCCCGATGGGGGGGCGGGGGCGAGTGCAACGCTGGGTGTCCCGCCGTGCAGCGAAGGAAGTCGTGGCGGTGCGAGTGCGCCTCAGAAGGAGTCGGTTCTAATAATAGAAATGCCGTTGGGTTCTGGAAGACGAGGTGCATTGGGCCCGTTTTGGCGTCAACCCTGCTTGAGGTCGTATATGCTGCTGCCACGTAGTTGCTGGGTGGGACCACCACACAGCATCCAATTGCGACTGTGGCATGAGTGGGTTCCAGTAGGATCAATGTTCCGGTAGGATTGATTCAATCCGGAGAAACTCTTGAGTCTGCTTCCCAAGCCTCAAACGGCCGTACTCCGGACCAATGGCCGGAGACACCGATGACACGAAACGCCGGCGCCGAGCCGTCCCGGACCCACTCCCGGAATCACACCTCGGTGTGTCTCTACGTACTCCATCAACGCCCACCCGTCATCCTACTATGTGAGTGTCTCAGTCCTGCTTTTATGCATATGCGGTGCGCCATCACGGCCCTGCGCATCGTCGGTCCACTCTTAGCGCTCGGGGTAGGGTTACAATAAACGATGCGCGAATTGGTCGCAGCCCGGGATCTCAACGTGGAATTTTCCGGTCTTGCAGCCGGTCCGTTCATATCTTCGTTTCATCGGAAATGCCGATGGGTGTGAGCCCGTCGCGTAGCAACCGCGTCCGGACGATCTTGTAGGAGCGGAAGTCACGCGGCAACTTGCTCCTGGCGTGTAATAGGTGACCTGCTAGTTAGTTAGCGGAGGGGGGTATCGCGAGGCGCTCTCACACCGCAAAGACAACTCCGGTGATGAGGCAAGCCAGTCGCTGTTGTTTAACGTACGATGTATGATATCCGTCCTGGGAGCAGCACTAGAAAGGATACCTCGTTATAAGGGGAGCACCCCACACGCGTATCTGTATCCACATCCACATTTACATAGGGAGATAGCCCTAAGCTATCTCTTCCTCAGGAATTCACCCTCGCGACAATCACCTTGGCCTACGAGTCCATTCTTTTTATCTATCAACCCTCTGTGGTACTATGGAAGGGAGGCTGCTATCCTAGGAACTAGGGACGACTTATGGGGAGGGTGCTTGTGTTCCCGTGTGGCTTTTGGGCATGGAATAACAGAAGTGGATCACGGTATAGGCATACGGGCCCCTTCGACGCAGTCTCGGTCGTTTGGGGAAATGATGGTCACACCGATAGGGGATACACAAAGCTCTAGGAGTATCTAAAGCTACATAAGGATTTGTCGACCTTGACCTGTGTACAAGCGACAAATGCAGTGGAAGGCGGCGAACGACAAGGCGACCCTGGAGGTCGCATGTTTAAGAAACACATTCGGTACATTAGATCTCATTCGGGACAGTAAACTGCCTATTCATACAATACCGAGTGTCATCATAGTTCCAAGAAGTGACCATTGACAACTAATAGCTGCGCACTGGAGTGAGGATGATGGACGGCAAACAGATACCCTTGTGCCGATAATGCTAACCTCACGCTCTCCTCATCATAGTGTTGGACTACATTGTCGGGCTAAAGTTATCGAGCAACCCCGGGACTGTGGGATACAGGTTCCACTCACTGGAACACAAGCCGATAATGTTATAGGTGACACAACGTTCTTCTCCACTTTCAGATGAAGCGAGACTTATATACACAGTACTCCCAACCCCGGTTACTTGGGAAGCATTGGTGCCAAGTTCTGAGGCGAGACCAATGCTGGGTTGTAACTTTGGCGGACCGTGACAAGGGTGGCGGAGTTTGCCGTATCCTATTCCCTAGTTGAAGTTGACAAGTACTTACCCGCCCATGCGTATAGGGGCCAGGTAGATCTAGGTATTATATGTCGGGGTTAACTACCGTCTTCGGCCGTCCTCGGGTAGTTGGAAAAGCACTCCGCTCTTCATCAATGTCGCATACCGATTCAATAGCTAAGCTTGATATCTCTCACAAACGAATAACCAAACTCCGTCCACCCAGCCGCCAGGTCCACGTTCGTCGCAAGTTTCATCAACGACCCATGCCAAAACATAACACCTGTGTAGAAATTCTCACTCAGTCGGTATAAGGCTCTGGATACAGAGACATACGGCCTCATTCGATGCTGCCGCACGTGGTGATGATACAACGTGTGGTGGTTTGACATGATGGCCTGCGTGTGCATTACACACTACACCCATATTCGCGACTCCGGCGTTTGTCAAACCGGCGAGGTCTCAGACAGTTGGTATGGGAATAGCCTTCACCGACTAGGTCACATCCCTTCGCTACTACTCACGGGTGAAGACGTCTCGGGTGTCAGCTACTCGCGCGGGTATCGTGGGACGCATGCCCACAGGCGTCTAGAACGTAGGAAGGGTTGGACATAATCACTTGTAAATGAATACTAACATTCGCAGTAGTATCTAACGCCTTCCCAGTAGCTTTTCGATAAGCCGCTCGCACGTAATTTGCGCTCTTTCCTGGTGGCTCCCCAATAAAATCATTGTGTTCCGTCTCCGTCTGCCTCATCCAGCCTTGGCTCGGTACCGAGTTCGCGGCATTTACGTCCGTGTAACAAACCTCGCATTCCACCCGCGTGTATTGACGATTCCAGTGTAGATCGGGGTGCGTTCGGTTTGAGACCGCGTGACTCGTCTTAGATTTGGAAGGCGAACAGGTGCGTTGCCTCGCGTATCTGCTAGACGTGGGGATCGACGAAAGGCATCCACCGGTTCTGAGTGAGTACCGGCTACTTGGACGATGTAAGGATACACAAGGCTCAATTGTATATTGGATAAGATACTCAAGAAGGGAGTGTCTAAGAAGCTTGTCGTGACGCACGCTATTGGGCGATGCTTGAGGAGCCACTGACTTTCCAGTCCACATTCTCACTCCCAAACCTCAAAATACCCATAGTACGTTCTTGACATTGGAGCGTCTCGCTCGCTTGATAGCTCACAACATGACTCTCTAAATGAGACTAACACCTCGTAGTTCAGTTTCCCTACCACATATTGCCTCGCCATTCATGATACCGTGGACATACGAGATGCCTATAAGCGCGTATCGCGGCACCTCCTCATCAATAGACACGCCCGCCAACCTATCCGCCATATTCCCCGAAGCACCACCGTCAACCTCCCGCAGCACCGCTGGCGCATTCAGCCCAGGTAATACCCACACCTCGTCCCCAGCCGCGGCTGTAACCGGCGCCAAACCGAGGAGCCTCTTATCAATCGTCACAACCTGCCGTCCGCCGTAGGCCGCGAGGTACGCGGCGCAGAAGTCGCGGCACTTCTGGTAGACGGGCGAGTCTGCGCCCACGACGCCCCTTCCCACTATCCGATCGGTTCCATCTAATACTCTAGACGGCACAGAAAAGTCGAGGGGGCTACCGTCATCTCGTATCGGGGTGGTCCTCATCAGCGTGTACTTTAAGTTGTCCCAGAATGTTAGGATCTCCTGCCTCGTCGGCGCGAGGCACGTTTGGCCGTCGTGCTCGAGCAGCGCATCGAGATACTCCAGTGTCTGTGCCAAGTCTCCTTTCCAAGGGTCACAAGCCGGACTGTGGATGACTGTGTGCGTCTCGCGCTGCTGATCCGCTTCGAGCCCTACGCTCTCCAACATCCTCTGGTCCGCCCCCGTCAGTATCATAAGCGCCATGAAGATGAGGAACTGCGGTCCCATCTCGTCTGGTGTCTCCATTTGAAATCGGTCCGAGTTGAAGAATCCACCCGCAGTTGTATTCATGCACAGCGTCCTCCATAGAATTTCCGTCAAGACGGGTTTCTCCTCGCCTGGACCGTGCGTATCTCGGAGCGAGAGGACGAGTCTAAGCCAGGATGGGTCGAACATCAGCTTTCCCCCGGGCGCCGTGCTGACTCGGCCTCCTGTCTCACTGATGGTTCCCACGTGGAGCCCCTGGACCACTAGGACTGGGCTATCGGGGGTCTGGTCACCCAGACCCGAAAACGAGAGGTTCCCATCCGCTGCGAACGCGGGAACGGCTGCAGCACCAGGGACCGCAAGGTCTGGAACCCAACTTGGCAGTCCCCTTCGGTTCTCGGCATCATAAGCACAGGACACGAGAGTCTGCAAGTTTCCCTCCTCGAGGATGATCCGCCTTGTCGCCTCCACATAAACACTTGCCACGGACCGCCGATAATCCGCTCCCAACCTCTGCCCCCCCAAGACGTTCAATATCCCACTAAGCGAGAATATCTTATCCCTAGGGTCCGACGCCAGAAACGTCCGGAAGTCCCCGACGAGGCGGTTCAGGGTGAATCTCTCCTGGTATTTCAGCCGCTCTTCCTCAGTCTTCCCGCGGTGCGTCCAGTACATGTTCTCTCGCCACTTGAACACCTCGGCCATGTTCCACTCCACCGATACCGCGATGTCGTTAAACGGTGCGTAGGACCGCGACCGCGCGGTTCCGCTTCGAGCCTCTGCGATGCGGATGCTCTCTGCCACAACGCCCAGCTCGTGAATAGAGAGCACATGGGGCCCGCAGTATGCGATGAGGGTGTCGGGGAGTACGGCTTCTTGGACGATCCAGGCGCGGCGGAACCACTGGCGCTGGTAGATGCTCGCGAGGCCGTTCCACTCTTTCTTGGTGATCAATGGTATGTCTGTGTCTTTGTAGTGGTTCTCGTCCGTGCCGGCGAAGGGCTCTATCTGGCTTTGTCTGAACTTTTCGGCGTGGCGGGAGAGGGTGTCCAATGCCTTAAGACCGGCTTCCGTGTGGTTGTCCTCCGGACCTAGCCACGCGACTACAAATGACGCCCTGGAGTATATCAGGTCCATCATGCTGACCTGCGTGCCCTTCTCGTCGATGTCTGCCTGGTTGATGCAGATGGCGTCGATCCATATGAGTTCCTCTGGCCCGTCTTTCTCCCTTGGTATGCATGCTATCTCTGGATCCGGGCGGGAATTCCACTCCCGTAGCAGCTGCACAGTCTCGTGATGGCCAGACGCAAGGGCGATGTCCTCGGGCGTCTCACCATTCTTGTTCTTCGTTTCCCTCAACGCCCCGGATTTGCAGAGCACCTCTACGCACTCCGTGAACCCACCCGCCGCCGCATGGTGAAGTGGTGTTTGCCCACTCTCGTCGGAAATGTTAGGATCCGCCCCACGCGTGGCGTAATGGCGGAGATAGTTGCACCTGCCCTTCTTCGCTGCTCCGTGCATCAGCGTGCCTCCCTGCTCCGTCGTAGGTCTGTTCACGTACTCTAGGTACGCATTCCTGGGTAACGTCGCCAGTGCTTCGTACAGGTTCCTCGACACTTTCATCGGGAATCCATCGACGACGATGCTCTCGCCGTCATGTGGAGTGTAAAGCGGGTTCATGGCGTTATAGGATTCCTCGAAGCGGCGCCCGTGAGCGAAAGGGTTGCCCCATGTGTAGGAGAGGCAGTGGTATCTGAGGTCCGGGTCGTCCAAACTGTATGCTTGCAGAGAGAAGTGCATGGGGCTGGGTTCGCCCCTGCCGAGGCGGCGGAGGAGTCTGATAGATGATCCATCGGGAAGCGGGTTGTAGGAGTGACCTTCATAGCCTCTAGTCGGCTGGACACTTTCACCGGCCATGGATTATGGACGTTAAATTTCGCCTATTGGAATGCTTGTAGGGCTATGTCTACAAATTCCGCGGCGGAACACATTTTGCGACATATATGGGAACTACCCAGCCCCTTCGGGCAAACTTGATGCTGTCAGACGGAGATGCATTAGCCCGAAACCTGCATGCAACACAGCAGCAAAGCCAGCGTCTAGTAGCACCTGTCAAGTGCTTATACTCGCAGCATCCGGGGTTTACCTCTACTTAGAGCACACGAGAACATCTCAGGTCGCTAGCTAAACGCTCTTCACCCAGCTACAATGGATCCCACGGCCTGACGGACGTCTAATGTTCTCACGGAGGACTTATGGCGCTACGCCTCCTATTTGAGCAAGTGTAACGTATCGAAGCCCACGGACGCCAACCCGTCATCCCGATTTTATTGACTGCATAGAGCATATTCTCCCGCGCAAGCCTACACGGGGCTTCCATCGGGTTTCACTCACAGTTTCCCGCCGGCCGCGTTCCCGTGGATTGAGTATATGACGATATTACATGTATAGTTCCGGCTTTTCAGTGTCGAGATAAACAAGTTTGCCTTTGGTTTGTTCTTTTCGTACAGCATATAGCCCAACTAGTTTGTGAAACTTTTCAACCACGTTGTGGTTAATAGTTATCAAAGGCAGTCAAACTTTGGCCATGTCACCTTACGCATGGCCGTCTAGTCCAAGGCTCGCCGATGAATGTTAATTTATGAGCTCAGAAGCCCCGCTGTAACGGCGTCGGCTTCTGTTCTAGAACAGCCCATTTCGGAAGACTCTACACATATCCGAAGAATGTCAGCTCGAGCAATCCAGGGCAGGTGGAAATAAAAGCAGGGGAACGATGTCTTACCCCAGAGGGGTATGCTCAATTCTTTTCCTTTGGTGCGACTTGCGCTCCTCCGTATCCCACGTAGAAGAAGGCCCTCTAAATATAGTTTTGTTTCGGGCCGATGAGGCCCCTTATACGGCCGCTCTTTTTATAAAGGTATGTTTCTAACAGACTTTATCCATATTCACTATTTTAACGGGGAGACGACGCCATCGTTACCCGAGATAATGGCAAGAGATATCTTATTCATCCATCTTTGAACGTTTCAATTCTTCAAGGCAGTAGCAAAACAAGTCTGTTAAAGCCGACGACGGCGGGGCTGTCAAAGTATTCACGGCTACTATCCCCTCACGAGCGTAACGTAACACTCGCCTACATGCGCCCAGCGCCATGCTACCCAATAAAAGACCTTTGGGGTGTGACAAGACATCTCGATTGAAGGCGCTTAGAGGGGAAAGGGTGGTTCTCCGTACCACGGCCGTTTTGGCCGCGACGCCACCAGAACCCTGAATAAAACTGATCTCCGGTGAGCTTGTAGATGCTATCGTACAAGAGACTTTTCGCGAGGAAATAATACAAGAGATGCCCTAGCTCTACACTCTAAACGCCACAGCCGTAGGACATATTGCGAAGGGAGCTGTTCAGCTTCCCCAATTGTCTCTCCGAAGTGTCCGTCCGAATCTCCTGATGATTATATCTCCCTGCACCAAGGACGGCGGATCTCGCCTCCCGATGGCTGGTTGAGACCCCCATGCATTTCGCTCACGATCACACCCTCGGAATCACGCGTAAAGAACCCTTCCCCTTCGAAGCGGGAGGGGTCTTGGCCCCGGACACGGTTTCCTCATTTCCGAACATCGGCTCCTGTGCCCGTTGGAAGCCAAGCGTCCCGAGTGTCTCTATGCATCGCACGGGGTGTCTCCAGGCAGCCTGCATCAAGCAACAAAACTACAAATGAGCGGAGGTCGATATGGCAGGTCACATCAGGTCACATCAGGTCACATCAGATCAAACGGTCCCATGGGCCAATTCCGAGCAAAACCGACGAATCCACTGGCCTCGTCCGGTCTTCGGGATACCATACTCCGCAGCGCCAAGTATTGGTTGAACCGGACAAAGGCTTGTGAAGGATCGGCGCATGCGCTTCGGACCGCCGCGAATGGAACCGCGAGCCAATGTTACTGAATGGATAAAGCAGGAATTGCCACACTACTACACTACCCGCTTCGCGTTCTTTATCCCGGACCCCCGACCCCGGACCGCCGGTCCTCGTGTTCAAACGTGGGAGTGAGACCCTCTTGGCAACCGAATAACTGTCCGGTTTTCGTAAATAGCTAAATGAGGGCCTTCGGAGGGATCAGGTGAGGAATCTCTGCATTTTCCATCCCCTGGCGGGTGCTCCTGCCACCCACATGCTAGACCGTAATTCTAATACCAAGAGATTCCATATTGCCACCCCACTTACCGTCTCGACGCGGCGCGTGAGGAGCGCTCTTGGGTTAACGTTGAAGTCCGGGGATCGCAGCTATAAATGGGTAACTCCTTCCTCGCAATAGAGTAAAAACAGTCAAGGCAGCCACACCAGCCCAGGCAGCATCACTCTACTCTTTTCATCCTCCAACATCTTGACATCTCTACTCTCTACCATACAAAACAACCCCCAACGAAAGACCATCAAACCAGCCATCGCAGCCATGCGCTCAAACATCATCGTCCCTGCCCTTTCTATCATCGCCCACGGGGCTGCCGCCGCGCGCCTCTCCCGCCAGGCGGACTGCGAAATCATCCGGATCGAGCCCACCAACGGCTGCAGCCAGCTCGCGGACCGGTGCGGCATCTCCCGCGAGGAACTCATCGAGTACAACAGCCACCGCGACTCGCTCTGCACCACCCTCCTCATTGGACAGCCCATCTGCTGCACCCCCGGCGATCTCCCCGGCGTCCCTGGAAACCCCGACGGCACATGCAAGACGATCGACGTTGGGGACAGGGATAACTGTGAGAAGCTGGCGGGGGAGTGCGGTATCTCTATCGGTGAGCTTATTCGGTTCAACGACGGGGCGGTGAACTTCTGCGTCGCGGGGTTATTTGCGGGGGCTACCCTCTGCTGTACGGAGGGTGATCTGCCCTCGTCGGACGGCGGCGCGAACCCGCCTGATAACGACGACCCCTGCCCCACGCACGCCGTCGAGTAGGGCGACACCTGTAGGAGCATCGCGGAGAAGTACGGCCTCTCTAGCTGGCAAAGGGTAGAGGATCTCAACTATGGGAAGACGTGGGGCTGGACCGGCTGTGAGCGCATGTTTGTCAACATCACCATTTGCGTCGGCGAAGGCGACGCCCCGCTGCCGATGCTGATGCCGGTCGAGGGGCTTTGTGTGTAGGCCGCAGGTCCCGGGGACGGAGAGGCCTACGGATGGGACGCCTTTTGGGGAGTCGAACCCCTGTTCCGGAAACCAGTTTGAGACATTCGGGTGTGGCGTTGCGGAGGTCCGTCCGATATAGGAGGGGCGCGAAACATCTTACCCCACGCTTCACATGGAGGCGTAAATTTCATGAGCTTACTTTATGCATTTGAATTGAACATGATATTTCCCATGTCTTGGTCCCTTGCGTTTTTCCGTGACGTTCGACGCGCTTATGCGGTCTGATGATTCCGAGGATCTTCCTCTCCACTTCGAGCCGGGTCATATCCATTCCATAACCGTCGGCCCTTCTCCTGTGCCCCAAGGTTTCTGGACTTATGGAAATATATTTGAATGAATGACTTACATCTACGACTTTCTAAGGCCAAATTTCACCCCGGTGTGCTAGTCCGTTTAGATGGTGATGTCGTAGCACATCGCCGGTGTTCCTGCCTTCGGGTGGGTGATACTTAAGTTGACTCCGTTTTATCTGGGTCTTCTGCGCTTTAACGGACTCCTTGTTTTCATATTCAGTTTCTCATATTTGAAGAGGGCGACGCTTAAAACATGTTTCACCTATTATAGTCCCTCTCTCCCAGCTACGAACATGCCCCTGATCATGCGTCGGGGCGCAACGAAGCCAATGGGCTCCGAGATGGTGGGGATTGGATTCCGCGCTTTCTGTGTAGGCATTCAGTAGAGGGAGGCTCTAAAATCCAGTGATCTTGGCTAGGGTTACCATACTTACAGACACCAGGCTCTCGATGAGCTTTGGGTGTTATAAAGCCAAAGGCGTCGATGTCAGGGCCTTTACGGAGGAAGGCCCGACTAGTTGGTGCTGTACGACTATTAGGTGAAATGTACGTTACGTAGTCGCCGATGGCGGTCAAAGTGAAGCGGACCTTAGTCCTGTGGCAATATCGGTGTGAGCGAGCTCAAACACTCCTTGGTGCTGCGCGGGTCCCCCCTCAGGATAATCTGACACCGGGCTACGAAGCAAAATTTTGATTGTTCAAAGTACGATAGCTCAGGCACTAGAGCTTCACAACAGCATCTTGTCATCTTGGGGTCATATCAAACACAGTAAGACTAGCCTGCCGATCAGTTCACCCCAGAGCTGTGGACGGGGCCATCCACGACAGTCGAAACTGTCGCCGCTACAGCACTTCCTCCACCAGGTAACGAGTCGTCGCGAGTGGTTCTAGAACAAGGCAAAGTCCCTAGTTGGAAAGCAGACGGGATGAACAGTATCCCTGCCAGGACCAGGCCGCGTCTTCACTAAGCATCATCACTAAGAAGCCTATCTCGCTATTCTCTCTTGCTCTATGTGATTCAAGAAATGATGGATAGTCGTCTCTAGATGACAGGTGGGGACCTTGGGGCGGGCAAGTACGAGAACACTTGACGGGTCTGTGTCAGACGTCGGTTTGTGAGACGAGGATTACCTAAAGGACGGAAGGAGTAAGGGCTGAGTATGGTCGGCTTTGGAGATGACTGAGAGGCGAGACGTAGGTTTAGAAGAGATGACATCTAGAAGGTCACCATAATTCTTGTTATCGAGTTTAGTTAGACGTTGTAATTCCATGTTTAAATGGTTTCCAGGTTTGGCGTTAGAGGCGGAGAGATGTGGTTGAGAGACTGGGAGTGACTCCGATACTTACGGGAGTCATGGCCGCCGTAATTTTGATGGAGATACTTTTTGTATATTCAAAACTACACCAACAACAGGTTCCGCTTCACCCACCATGTCTACTACGGCTAGCCGCCCGAGTTATAGAGTATAGAACATACATAATTTATACGCAAAAGTATACAAAAATGTACCGAAAAGGACGTACCCGGAATTGAACCGGGGCTGCCGGAATCAAAATCCGGAGTCCTAACCACTAGACCATACGTCCAATTGAGATGGTATTAGCTGACGCTAGTCCCATTGGCTTATCAACCGGTAGCGCGAATGTGACCCCACCTGTGGTTCCACAATTAAATGGAGGGGCACCAATTTTTTTTCGGCAACCCCACCACGGCCATGTCTCGAGTTTGAAAAAAGTCCCCCGCCAGGCACTGGACATTCCCACCCGATCGACCGAGAATCAGGGCCCTTGACACCAATCCTTCACCTTCGGCTCAGTAGCGAAATTTACAAGGACCCGAAGTCCGCACGCGACCAAAGCACACACATAATGTCGAAGCGAGCCGGCGACGAGACGGAGGACGCTGCCCTCAAGGGCGGCGACCGGCCGGAGCAGATGGACGTTGATATGGAGGACAAGGACATGGGCGAGTTCGCCGACGAGTTCGAGGACGAGTTTGAGAGCGAGGACGAGATCATAGAGGCCGGCGTAGACGGGCGGCCCGACGCCGAGCGGGAGGCAGAGGAGAAAGGCAAGTCAAGTCAACTTTATGGCCTCGCGCCGACCACGTTTCGCATGCATACTAACCCCCGGCCGCAGAGTCCATGAACGTCGACCAGGGCACCTTCATCGTCGGCCGCCACAAGCTTGAGGCGGGCCAGATCCTCTCGCCCGACCCGAGCACGTACGAGATGCTCCACAGCCTCAGCACGCCGTGGCCGTGCCTCTCCTTCGACGTCGTGCCCGACCACCTCGGCGACAAGCGCAACGTCTACCCCGCCACCATGTACACCGTGGCGGGCACCCAGGCGGAGAGCGCCCGCTCGAGGGAGAACCAGCTCATGGTCATGAAGCTGAGCGGGCTGGGGAAGATGGAGCGGGACGGCGACTCGGATGACGAGGAGGACGCGGACGACGAGGACACGGATCCGATTCTGGAGAGCAAGACTATCCCGCTCAACTCGACGACGAACAGGGTGCGGGTCTGGCAGCCCAAGGAGCCCACGGGGGGCATGCCCACGACGCTCAGCGCCGCCATGACGGAGTCGTCGGACGTGTACATCCACGACGTGACGCCCCACCTCGCCTCCTTCGACAACCCCGGCACCGTCGTCTCCCCGCTGCAGAACCAGCCGCAGTACACCGTCCGCGCGCACCGCAACGAGGGCTACGCGCTCGACTGGTCGCACGCCGCCGAGCCGCGGCTCCTCACTGGCGACAACGACGGGCTCATCTACCTCACCTCCGCGACGGAGGGGTCCTTCGCGACGGACACCAAGGCGTTCAAGGGGCATAACAGCAGCGTGGAGGATATCCAGTGGTCGCCGTCCGAGAACTCGGTCTTTGCGTCTTCGTCCAGCGACGGGACGGTGAGGGTGTGGGATATCAGGAGTAAGAGCCGGAAGCCGGCGATTACGGTGCAGGCGTCGACGACGGACGTCAACGTCATGTCATGGTCGAGGCAGACGAGCCACCTTCTCGCGTCGGGGGCGGACGACGGCGCGTGGGCGGTCTGGGACCTGAGGCAGTGGAAGGGGGGCAGCAAGCCGACGCCGCTGGCGAGCTTCGACTACCACAAGGAGCAGATTACGAGCCTGGAGTGGCATCCGGCTGACGACTCCATCATGGCGGTTGCGGCGGGGGATAACACCGTTACGCTGTGGGATCTCGCGGTGGAGCTGGACGACGAGGAGAGCAAGGACACGGGTGGTGTTGGGGACATCCCGCCGCAGCTGCTGTTTGTGCATTATCACAACGAGGTTAGGGAGGTGCACTGGCACCCGCAGGTGCTGGGGAGCCTGGTGGCGACGGGCGAGCAGTTTAGTGTGTTTAGGACCATCAGCGTTTAATGGACGGGGAGCCGATGTGGTGTGGGTGTACGCAGGGGCCGGGACCGGAGGTCTGTCCGGCTCCTCGTCCCCGCTCAGTCTCCATGACTTCATTCTTTCATCTTTCTCGTAGTTCTCCGTGAAGGCACTCGTGTTTCTCACGGCTGGTATTCGCAAGTGAAGGGGTGTTACAGGAAAGGCTACGAGGTCCGGTCGGCCCATGGTCACCAAAACCGAGCCTCGACAGGGCACAACTAGCATGATACGAGTCTAATATTATTCTCTAGTCTAATCTAGTCTAGCATGCATGCTCGGGACAATCAAACTCCCGTCACTTACTCCTCCAGCTTCGCAACAGTAGGGTCCCAGCAGACAGGCGAGTACTCCGACGTCGTGATCGCGTTGATCTCGTCCTCGCTCAGCTCGAACCCGTACAGGTCCGCGTTCTTGAGGATCCGCTCGTGCGTGACGCTCTTGGGCAGCGGGACGTACCCCTTCTGCAGGCTCCACCGCAGCAGAACTTGCGCCTCGGAGACGCCGTGCTTCTTCGCGGCCTCCACGACGGGCTTCTCGCCCCACCTCTCGCCGCGGACGATGGGGCTGTAGGCCTCAATCGCGACGTTGCGCTTCTGGCACCACTGCACGATGTCGTCGCGGGGGAGGTAGGGGTGGATCTCCCACTGGCCCACGCTCAGGATACCACCCCCGCCAGGTCCCCTCTCGGCCTCTAGCTCCTTGATGTGCACCTCCAGCTCATCAAGGTGGTGGACCCCGTAGTTGCTCACGCCGATGGAGTTGATCTTGCCCTCCTCCACCGCCTCGACGAGGGCCTTCCACGCGCCCTTGCGGGCTTCCGGGCCGCCGTAGGGGGCGTGGATGAGCATCAGGTCGATGTAGGGGAGCTGGGTCTCGGAGAGGGTGGTGGCGATCTGGGCCTTTGTGTTCTCGTAGCCGAGCTTGCGGGCGGGGATCTTGGAGGTGAGGAAGATGGAGGCGCGGGGGGTGGAGGAGGAGCGGACTGCGGCGGCGCAGGGGGCTTCGTTTTTGTAGGCGGCTGCGGAGTCGATCTGTTGGGTTGTTAGTGGTTTGTAGGGAGGGGGAGGGGGGAAGGAGGGAGGGGAAGACAGACGTGGCGGTAGCCGTTGTTCAAGGCGACGGTGCAGACCTCCTCGGCCTTGTCCGCGGGCCTGTATGGCGTCAGTAGCCGTATCGTTGTAGCTTCATCGGTGTGTTCTTACGTCTGGTAGACCTGTGAACTCGTTAGTCTCCATTCTCAACCAGCAGTCGAGACGAGGGTAGGAAGTTAAGACGTACACCAAAGCCGAGGCGGGGCATCTGTTGCCCGCTGTTGAGCTTGACGGTGGATTGCAGGGAGAGCGCCATCTTTCCTAATCTCGTAACGCGTGCCACTTTGGGAGTTTTTCTGTTCTTGTCTTTCGATTGAAGTGCAGGTAGAGGTTGGGGTAGAGGTTAAGTTGAGAGATGGTTCGAGAGGTTCAGCGGGCGTCTCGGGGCAAGGACGGAGCTTATAAGTGGAGGTAATGTTGATGGCAAGGTGGGGTAGGTAGGAGATCAACTAAGCGATTTATTACGTGACGGGGTCCCTGAATTGCTTTCCTCTTCGGCCCAAGATCGGTCCTTGCAGCTTCTGCGCCGCATGTTTTGGTGTGAACGCCTCCATGTTGACGTGAGGCCAGACCGTGAGTCCGCACCGTATGTCGACGAAACCATGTAACCAACTCTAAAAGGCCGTGGCGAGGCCCGGATGCCGCCAGTTGTGCTCTGTGCTGCCGCGGGTACGTGTGTACATCCACGTCCGCCGGAACGCCCGTGACGTCACCGAGGGGCAGTTCCGCAGTCGGCGAGCTATCTCCGAGACCGCTCGGCAACGAAACCCGGCTGGCCTACAAGGTGTGCCACAGCTACGATCTTTTTCCAAAAAAAGCATCCAAACGAGTGCGCCGCTGCCGGCCCTCATATTATGCTACCCTCCAACGGCCTCTCGACCTCGCTCTCCCCCGCCAACCCCTCCTCCTCGTCCTCCTCCTCAAGCTCGTAGACGGGGTACGTAAGTATGGCCGCGATGCCCCCCAGCATCTCCAGCCTCTCGCCGCTCTCGTGGGCGCTGCTGAGGATCCGCGCCTCCCCACCGTCGCCGGAGACCTTCTCGACCAGCGCGACGAACTTCTTGCGCGTCTCCGTGTCGTCGCTCCGGAAGAGCGAGTCGCTGACGAGGAGCACGCCGCCGACGCCCACGGCGCCCTCGGCGACGACGCGCTCCACGCTCGCGGCGCCGTACCACGCCCGCCCGTCCTCGCGGCGGAGCATCTCGTAGAACTGGTCGATGTACCGCGCCTCCTTTGCGAAGCGCATGTCGCGCATCGTGGCGGAGACCTCGCGGGAGCGCAGCACGTCGTTGAGGCTGTGCAGGTGCCCCGTGGGCGAGTGCATTATCGTCGCGTTGTTGGACATGGCGAGGAGTGTCTTGTCGGGCTTCTCGCCGCGGACGGCCTCGGTGCCGAGGTACGTCTTGAAGTCGGCGGCCATGAAGCCCGGGCTCGCGAGGAGGAGGGGGCGGGGCGTGGTGAAGTCGAGCTCGCGGGTGAGGTTCGAGAGGACGAGGGCGAAGAAGGAGCGGGTCGCGGTCGTGAGTTGTTTCGGGTTGTCGCGCTTGCTGGGGACTTTGCGCTCTAGGCGCTGGAGGAGGACGGTGCGGGTCTCGGTCACGAGGCAGATGTTGGCCAGTCCCTCCTGCATCACCACCGCTGCTACGGCCCCGTCGCGGTCTGCGCGCAGCGCGTCGCGGAGCATCGTCTTGGATACCGAGTCCCAACCGTCCGGGCGGTCGACGGTGAAGGCGCGCCCGACTTCGAGGTGCAGCGTGTGGTACTGCCCCATGCTCGCGACGTCCGTCTCGGAGGCGATGCGGCCCTTTACGTGGAGCTTCGAGGCCGAGGGGTCCCAGGTAGTGGACTCGGTGGCGAGGGCCAGGACGCAGGAGACGCGGTTGGTGGTCGTGGCGCCCAGGGCCGTGACGTGCGAGACGGAGCGGGTGGTCTCGGCGCGGACGATGTCGCCGGGGAGGACGAGGTTGTAGGCGTTCCACATGTCGTCGGGCTCCTCGGCGAGGATGGTGACGGCGTGCTCGGTTAGGGAGGCGGCGCGGGGGGTGCGGAGGAGTTTCATCGTGGTGTGTGTTTCGTGGTCGCTGGTGGTGGGCGGATGGTCGGATGGTCGGATGGGTGGATGGGTGGATGGGTGGATGGTGGTTCGTGGTTCGTGGTTCGATTCGAGGTGGGAGGAGCTCGTGGTGGGGGCGGGGTTGTGAGACCGTTTAATGGCGGGGCAGCGTCAGCGTGAGCTGTGTGACGCTGACAGCGCTCGCCGTTGGGTGTTCAGCACCCAGCGCCGAACCTTGAAGCGCTAGGTTTTTCCCACCTTTTCCCGTGAGCACCACTGACGGCTTACGAAAGCAACGCTCTGGATTGGCGCGACGACCAAATGCTGATGTCATGCACCCGGCGCCCTAGAATGTCCTCCGGTAGCTCCATGCGCGTGACTTTCACTCCGCAATGCGGCGGCACCAAAGTGAAGGAGCCAAGCGCCACGGCGAAAGCCTCGGTCTGATAGCCTTTGCTCTACACGCAGCTAGACCGGCCTCCTGGTACAGGAACTATTTTTTAATGTCATTGTTGTGGGTCATCGCAGCCCTTTATCTCGGAGATTGTGGTTTCCGGCGAGTACTCGAGACGGACGTTTGGTTGTGGGCGAGATGGACGAGATGATATCCCGCGACTATCCTGGCCCAGATTTCGGGGTTCCTGCCAAGAGGATGCTTGGCGGTCAATCCTGGACATCACAGCTCCGTCACAGGGGCGAGGGACCCTGTATGTAGGGCCCAGGCACTGCCGGGTGGTCCAAATCCTCCCGTGGTTGCCCAGTGAGTGATGCGCAATGACTTCATTCGGGACTCGGCACCGTCAACATAGCTCCGGATTAGAGACTATCCCATCCCACCTTGTTCTTATTGGAGTCCGAGACTAGAGCATGCTCCGGTTGGGGGGCACCGGGGGACTTCGGGTAGTTACTTCGTCGCATCATGCTCTCATCCTGGTGTAATGTAAAACTCCAGAAGGGACTGGCGGAAAAGGGACGTCCAGGACGGAGGTGAAACGCCGACGGCACCGTCTCCTGAGGCGACCGGGCCCCACGCGGGGGCTGTCACGGAGGAATGCCAGATGCACGGCTTCGTCAGCCAAGGCGGATGTACAAGTGAGGTACCTCGCAGCAGGTACACAACGTGGACACGGCAGATGACACCACGGATAGAGCATGATGGGCTCTCTAGTAAACACGGCTGATGCCTTCCACCCCGTGGCCTACTCTGTATTCCTCCTCTCCCAAACATCGCCCCCTTTGAATCGCAGACACTCGCCATCACCGCAATACGCCGCGGACTTTGGCTCACTCGGCGCTTCCCCGATGCGGCCTAGCGCGATACACCCCCAGAGCCCAAAATTTATTCTAATCTTAGCCCACTAATATTAACCCGCCAGCGCGCCAGCAGCCCCGAGCTCCATCCCGTTCGTCTCCTCGGTTCCTCGGACTCCTCGACAACCCGCCACCACGAGCGAAAGCCCCGGCGCCCCTCACCGCCAGCCCGACCACCTCGAAGCTGGAAGTCTCTCCCGCTCTCCTGGAGGAGAAAAAAACGACCAAGGAGCCTCGGGTTCTGGGACGATGCCGTCCTCGAACGCCTCTCCGGCGGCTCCGATGCCAGACGGCGCGGCGGAGGTCGCGCGGCCGCCCTCCGACGCCAGCGTCTCGCCGTCGCGCAGGAAGCTGAGCAGGGTCCCGTCGGGGACTTCGGGCCTGAAGAAGG
This sequence comes from Scopulariopsis brevicaulis, assembly GCA_017657125.1. Taxonomy (NCBI): domain Eukaryota; kingdom Fungi; phylum Ascomycota; class Sordariomycetes; order Microascales; family Microascaceae; genus Scopulariopsis; species Scopulariopsis brevicaulis. Next base: position 179,474 of record JAGFNX010000019.1, read on the forward strand.
CCAAGACGTACTCCGAGCTGCAAGGTGTGTTGCTTTCCCCCCTTATATATCCTCCCCGCCCCGATGCCAAGATGCTTGGACTCGGGACTCGGCAGGGCGAGCCCACCGCCCCCCGCCACCGAGCCCTCTTCATCTTGGCTGCGGATATTTCAACGGTTGCCCTTGTTGAGCCTTGGCCCCTGCTAACAGTCTGCGCCTCGTAGCACCCGCGAATGGCAAGCTTGCTCCCAAGCAGAGTCGTCAGCACAGCCGAGATACCAAGGAGTTGAGACCCCCCACGCGGTCCGCGACTACGTCACTCACCTCGTCTACTACCGCCCTCGATCCACTATCTCAGGTTCGTGACCCCGCGGTGCTGGTGAAGTGCAGTGCGAGTGCTGATGCGCCCTGCAGCATATCCTCCTCAAGACGACGAGCGCCGACCCCTCAAAATCCCCACGGGGTCGCGGCTCCGTCGCGCCCGAGAGCCCTGTTAACGATACATTACACCGTCAAGACTCCCAGACAACGCCCAGGCAGCCCTCCGTCGACCCGCCAAAGTACGTCCCCCGGCAGACCACAGACTAACACTCCAGGAGCCCGGCACTGACAACATGACAGAAAGGGCCCCTCTCTACTAAGCCGCCTCACGATGCGCACCGGCAAGAAGAAAGACTCTGAATCGGACGACGAGTCGGACGACGGCCTCGGGGGCAAGCGCACCGACGGGACGAACGCCAGCGTCTTCACCTCGGTCCCCGGCATCGGCGGGTACGCCTACATACCGCACCACAAGGAGCCGCCCCGGTACATCAAGTTCAAGCGCCACCATAAGAAGACGTGCGAGTTCGACCGGGTGTTCCTCGCGCAGCGGCTCGCGGGCACGCGGCCGCCGGTCGACGACGGGGCCAGCACGTCGAGCCGCGGGGCGGGGGGGACGGGGGGCGCGGTGTGGGCCATGGCGTTTAGCTCTGACGGGCGGTACCTCGCCGCCGCGGGGAAGGACAAGGTCGTGAGGGTGTTTGCGGTGCTGGCGACGCATGAGGACCGGAGGGCGCATGAGGAGGAGGAGGACGGGGGCGCGGAGGACGAGAGGCTCAGCGCGCCGGTGTTCAGGGGGGGTCCGGTCCGCGAGTTCGTCGGGCACACGGGCGAGGTGCTGGACCTCACGTGGAGCAAGAACAACTTCTTGCTGTCGACGGCCATGGACCGGACCGTGAGGCTGTGGCACATGAGCCGCGCCGAGTGCCTCTGCGCGTTCCAGCACAAGGAGCCCGTGGCTAGCGTCGCGTTCCACCCGCGCGACGACCGCTTCTTCCTGGCGGGCAGCGTGGATTCTACGCTCAGGCTCTGGAGCATACCGGACAAGAGCGTCGCGTACTCGGCGCAGCTGAGCGAGGTCGTCACCGCCGTGGCCTTCAGCCCCGACGGCGCGACCTGCATGGCGGGGACCCTCCACGGCCTCTGCCTCTTCTACGGCACCGACGGGCTAAAGTACCAGGCGCAGATCCACGTTCGCTCCTCCCGCGGCAAAAACGCAAAGGGGAGCAAGGTCACCGGCCTCCACGCAATGTGCGTCCCCACCCCCGGCTCCTCCTCCGAGACAGACGCAGAGGTCCGCGTCCTCGTCACGTCCACCGACTCCCGCCTGAGAATCTACAACCTCCGCGACAAGTGCCTCGTGGCCAAGTTCAAGGGCCACGAGAACAACATCACGCAGATGCGCGCGCGCTTCAGCGACGACGGGCGGCACATTGTCTGCGGGAGCGAGGACAAAAAGGCGTACGTCTGGCCGTGGCCCGCGGGCGCGGCGGACGCGGAGAAGGATAAGAGGCCGTATGAGAGCTTTGACGCGCACTCGGATATGCTTACCGCTGCGCTGATGGCGCCGGAGGGGACGAGGAGACTGTTGGGGGGCAGCGGGGATCCGATCTATGATCTTTGCAATCCGCCGCCTGTCACGCTTTTGAGTAGGGAGGAGGCGAATGCGAGTCAGACGGCGCTGTCGGAGGCGAACGGGGAAGGGAGCGGGAATGGGAACGGGCATGCGGTTAGGAGGCCGGAGGAGAGTCCGGCGTATATCGCTAGGGCGGCGCACCGCGACGGGAACATCATCGTCACGGCGGATCGGACGGGGGAGATCAAAGTCTTCAGGCAGGACTGCGCGTTTAGGAAGAGGAGGAACGATAGTTGGGAGACGGGGTCCGCGTTCTCTAAGAAACTGGCGGCCGGTGGCAGATTGGGGAGGAGCGGGAGCGTGTTGACTAGGGGCAGCGCGGGGAGTAGTCTGCCGAGGTCGAGGAGGACGTCCGTCTCGGCGGTCGGGGGGACGGGGCCGGAGAGGATCCTGTCGTGGAGGAAGGGGATTGAGGAGGGGTCGAGGGAGGGGTCGCCGGCTGGTAGGGGGCGGACGGGTTTGAGGGGCGAGGCGAAGAGGTTGGGGCCTAACGGGATGGGGTACGGGAGCCCGAGCCAGGAGGGGCCCTCTAGGGGTCCGTCCAGGGGCCCGTCGAGGGACGGCCCGCCCGCGCCCCCTGCCCCGAGCTTCACGTTTCGTCCCATAGACGAGGACGGCGAGGAAAAGGGCGAGAAGGGGTCGCGGTGGAACATCGCGTCCAAGTTCAAGGACATCGTGAAGCCCGGGGGCCAGAACCAGGACCGGAGCGGGGACTCGAATTCCGTGGGGACGGACGGGGTCGCGGGCGGGGTCGCGGTGGGCGTGGGGGACTCGTCGGAGGGGGGCTCGACGGTTTATCTTACGGACGAGGGGGAGGCGGCGAGGTGCGAGGCGTGTGGGGGCAGGGAGTTTAAGGGGGTGGGGAGGGGGTTGGTGTGTGCGGGGTGCGGGGAGGTTGCTGCGATGGGGTGAGTGTGCTTTACCCACGGTGTTGGTGTGGTCTTTGGATCCCTGTTGTGGTGCATGAGGAGAGAGCACCGGGAGGAGAGGTCCCCACAGAGGGGAGGGGAGGTGGGAGGAGTTCACCTAAGACGCTTCATAGACTTTTTTTGCATAGGCGAGCCGGGCGTTGGATTGGGCAGTGAACACACATCGCGCCTTTTATTCCCTACTTTTTTTCCCTTTTGTTAATATACTATCTACATGTACTATCTACATGATTATCTGAGCCGGGTGGATCTGGCTCTTGTCCATGGTCGTCTTGGCGTAGAGGCTTCGTGTCAAAGGGAGAGTCTGGACGGTCATTGGGAAGGGAGTGGCCACACTCTACACCTAGAACTCTCTCTCGCTTCCTGCTCTTTCCTCCCCGGACGCGGACTCCTTCCAGACCCCGTACGGGGCCCCGGCTCGATGCCCGGGTCCGCCCCAGCGCCCGTCAGTGCGAGCCAGTCACCGGGTTACACGTCTCCCACCGGTGCTTCTACTCTCGTTCCCAATTCTCACCTTGTTCCCACAACAGAGTCCCCGGGGCGCCCTGCCGCGACGGGACCATCACCCCTCCGCTGGCTTTGGCCGGGTTCCCTTCAGTCCGCCGTTGTCGAGTCTGGCTCCCGTCTACAGCTCCCGCCACTCGCGATTCCCATCAGAGCTCCGTATCGGACTTCGTGCAGACGGAACCACCAAACAATTATAGTGCCAACGATGTAGAGAAACGCTAATGGATCAATCGTGTTGCCCATCCTGCCTCTACTACAAACAATCTATTCCCAACAGTCGACTCTCACGGTAGCAGGGTCAAACATACCCGACAGCAATGTGTGATGCAAAACTTGTATAAATAGCACGAACAAGCGATTACCCGAAAGACAAACATTTCATCCATAACAAACACTACTCAAAAACAGGTATTTCTCCCACAATCACACAGAACCCCCCCTTCAATGCAAGACACGAGTGAGGGGATCAGCTCGCCCACCCGCCCACGACATCAACCCACTCCGCAAGACAACTGCCGTCCTTGCCCTCGACGTCCACAATGTCGGTGTCGCACCGGCACCTGCAGCCCACGCCGTTCTCCTTCTCCTGGTCCCAGTGCTCCCAGTAGTCGTCCTCCTCGAAGCGCTTCTTGTCGTCCTGCGTCGTCTTCTCGAGGTACGGCTCGCGCGGGAGCTGCCTCGACGGCGCGTTGGCGGGGCAGTGCTGGATCGTCGTGTGTCGGTAGCCGAAGTCGCGGAAGTAGTGGACTTCCTCGGGGCCAAGGAGGATCCCGGCCGCGAGGGAGTGGATGGGCGCGTCACCCCACTGCGTTCTGTTAGCATACTGTTCTTTTTTCTTCCGCGGTATTGCATTGGGGACAGGGACTGGACTCACCCGCTCCATCCAGAAGCCACCGCTGCGGTCCATCATCTGGAAGAAGTCGTTGTACTCCTTGCTCCGGAACCAGCTCAGCTTCGCAATCTCAAAGTTGGACCAGAAGTGGCACATGTTGTACTTCTCGCCCTCGATGCCCTCCGGGTCAATGTTGGGCAGCTTGTTGCGGTTGGGGTCCGCGCGGAGGACCTCCTCGGGCAGCGACTGGTCGGGCTTGTCCTTGACCTTGGACTCGGCCGGGTCGACAAACATCTCCCAGAGACCCTTGGACTTGATGTTGTTGAGGCGCTTGTAGGCCGAGGCGTAGCGGAAGATGTTGGGGACCGTCTCGCGGAGCTCCTTGACGGCGATGGTGAAGCCGTAGGTCTTGTTGTTCTCCATCATCTCGAGGAAGGGGTCACTGGGGGGAGTCAGTATGTTGCTTGGTAAGGCTAAGCTAGGCGGACTCACTAGGTAATGTCGCAGAAGTACTTGATTTCGGGCTCGAGGCGCCAGTACCACTCGTACTTGTCCAGGAGCGGGTGGTTGAAGAAGAAGCTGCGCAAGTCAGTAACCTGCACACCACGTGTCGAGAGACGGGACACTCACCCCGAGTAGAACCGACACATGAAGTGGTAGCTCTCCATGCCGCCGTACATGACAGCCGCGTCGCCCTGCTTCGCGACGCCCTCCTTGGCAACGTCGTGGTCGGCCCATTCGGGGTACCCCCACATGTCGGGGCCGACCTTGCCGAACTCGACGGTGCCCGAGGTGTAGTTCTGGACCGTGTCCATGAAGGTCGAGTTGAAGTCGCCGTCGTTGAGGAAGACGTAGGGGTAGTTGTACCAGCGGTTGAAGTGGCGCTCGATGGACTTGATCGACTGAATCACGCCATCCAACTCCTGGTTGCGCGCCAGCACGACGAACGCGGCCTTAGCCCTCGGCTTGCTCGTGTCGGGCTCGACGCAGCCCGTGACGAAGACCTTGTCCTTTTCCTCGCTGATCTTGCTGCGGGGGGTGTTAGCAATGACATCCAACCACACGTCTCCTCTTACCGCCACTTTCTGGGCAGGGCGCTTCTCCGGGGAACATACCGAACAGCAGGGGGCGCCCCCGCGGGCATGAGGATCCTCCGCCCGGGCGAGTGCGGGTGCCGCACGAACAGCACGAGTATGAGAGCCACAACGATGATGGGGAAGAGGATGACGACGCCGAGGGGCACCGAGATGCTCGAGTTGCCCTTTAACCTCAGCGGCCGCTTGAAGAAGGCGAGCCGCGACGACATCTTGCCCGCGCGCGTCTGCCGGCCCTTTTCGTCCGTGGACGGGAGCGGCGGCGCCGACGACGACACGGCCTTGCCGAGGCGTCGCACGAGGTCCATGGCGGACGGTGTGCCTGGTATCTCGAGGTCGAGTCGATGGGATTCGCAGTTGCGGTCGTCGGTTGTTCGTTGTTTGGGAGGGGGTTGTTTCTTGGAAAGGGGGTGGCGACGGCGAGTATTAGGCCATTTAACGCGACGTCTTAAAGAACAGAAAAAGGTTCGAAAAAAAGGAAGGGCGCCCGTAGAGTTCAGGAACCGAGCCGAGAAGCGAAAGCGATAACGAGTGGCAGGGCCTCTTCGTTCCCCGGGCTCCGAGCTGAGTTCGTAAAAAAGGACAAGAAATTAATGCTTAGGATGGGGCAAAGAAAGAAAAAGAAGACCAAAACGCGGCGCGGCGAAAAGGTTCGGATTGGGGGGGGAAACGTCAGCGTCACACGTGAAAAGCCATGGAGCGGCGCAAGGGAGAAGGTTTTCCTTTTCTCTCTCGCGGCAGCAGCAATTGGAGTGTCGTGGTCGTCCGAGGATTGGAGCTCTTCCCGCGATGATGGAGAAGGGATCTTGGCTTCGCGGGAATCGAAATTGGGGACCGTTTTTTTTTTCCTGGGGGAGGAAAGGGGTGGTCGCAGGTCGGGAGGCGCGGGCTCTGGTGTCAGGGGTGAAGGGGAAAAATGGGTCTTGGCTGGAAAGGGAGGATGGAGGTCCAGGCACGGTCCGATACGAGAGTGTGCGTCAATAAAGGTACTGGTACTTTATAAAAGCCTCCGCTAGCGTGGCAAAGGGGCGAATGGCAGCTAAAGGGTCGGGAGAATACTGTGGCGCGGCGAATTATGGCAGGGAATCTTGGCACGCGGGGCTGGGGCGAGGTACCGGTACCCGCGGCTGCAACCTTTTTTTATCCCTCTCCTGAGCGAAATGAAGAAATCAGCAGCCCACCAATGGGAGGCGCCGACGGTGCGATTTGAATCTCCGCCACCTGCATCCACGCTTCTTCGTTAGGAAGCTGCCCGCGTGTGGCCAATGGGACTCGCGGATTCTTGGCGTCGAGTGCATTGGAGCTTTCCGTAGCAGGGTGTTCGCTGGGCCTGTTCATGTCGTGGGGTATCAGCGGCGAGTGTTTCACATGGACATCATGATATCGACTGCGAGGCATTACGTCGTATCGAAAGCTCCTGTCTCGGATCGTACGTCTCGGGGCGCAAAGATCCAAAAACCCGGGGGCGGATCAAACAACGCCAGCGACCGTCACCCAGTCTCCCGCTGACATAATTAACTCAAACCCGTCGCCAAACCTCCAAGCCACCATCACCAAGGCCATCCCAGACGGACCCCCAACCCACCGCAGCCATGTCCCAAAAGTTCAACGCAAAGAACCTCGCCTACGACACCAAGCTCCCGCCCTTCCTCGCGGCGCTGCGCGCCCAGAACCCGACGTCCGCCTCGGCGCCGGACCCGCTGCTCGCGGCGAACAGGCGGCACGCGAAGAAGAGGTCCGGGAGCGAGGAGGCGGAGGACGGGCCGCTTGTTGTTGATGAGGGGGGGAATGTTTTGGAGGGGAGGGTTGGGGGGAATGGGAGTTTGACGTTTGAGGGGGGTGAGGGGGAGGGCGAGGGCGAGGGTGACGAGAAGGAGGAGGGGAGTAAAGAGAAGCCGGTCTCTATCGGGAAGAAGAGGAAGGCGAGGGTCGTGGGGGCTGGTCAAGAGGACGAGCCCGAGATATCAAAGGGCGACCGTGATGCCAAGGTTAAAGAGGACAAGGACAAGCCCGAAAAGAGCTCAGAGCCAAAGCCCCCGTCGAAGAAAAAGAAGGCAAAGAAGATTAAGCTCAGCTTCGACGACGAGGACACATAATACACTCTTTCCAACAATCACATCCAACCACATACGGAACGGCGCAGTCACGGCGTATCTCGGAAACAGCTCTAAGTTCTTCGGTAATCTACAGTAATGCTCACCCGCCCCTCACTCCCCACTCTACAAACGAGGAAAAAACAGGTCCCGTATATCACGGCTCCATCCAAGCTTTATACCCTAATACCCTTGATCTTTGATATTTGGGCAGGGTTTACCTGTAGCGGTACTCGGGCTTGATGTAGTCGGCCATGGACTTGGGCTCGTGGAGGGCGTGGGGGTCGTCGTGGTGGTGGTGGCCGTCGTCCTCGGGGCCGACGTAGTCCATCTTGTAGACGCTGCCGCACTCGGGGCAGCGCTCGATGGGGCGCTCGCGGGACATCTAGTGTCGTCAGCACGGTTGGTCTCTGGAAGGGGTCAAGGAAGTGAAGGGAGTACGTACGCCGAGCCAGATGACGGTGTGCGAGTCGGCGGGGGAGCCGGTGCAGCCGGCGTACTGCTCCGTGCCAGCGGACTTGACGGGGATGGGGTTCTCCATGGTGCCTGTGCCGGCGTCAGCTCCATTCCGGGGGGGTGGCTCCAGTGTGGCGGCGGCTACTCACCCTTGCGCGAGGAGTCGAGGGGCGACATGTCGAAGATGTCCTTGCCCTCGAGCTTGCCGAGGAGCTCAAGGCGCTCGAGACCGGTCGACTGCTCGAGGTCGGTGGGGACGGTGCCGGACGCCGCGCCGGGGGCGATGAGGTCCTCGGCCGTCTTGATCTCTGTCCGCCAGTCAGCATCTCTCCACAATCCCAGTTGCCCATGTCCCCAATGGCTTAGTGGGTTCCGAAGGGGAGCTTACCGCTGAGGGACTTGAAGCCCTCGACCTTCTTCTCCCCAGACCCAGCCTTCGCGTCGCCTACAAAACCGTCAGCTCAAAGTCCTCCTAGTCAATTGGCCCTCCTCCACAGGTATATCATCGAGGTCGGGCTCGGGGATCGGGAATCGGGAATCGTACGACGGAGCATCGAGGTGCTGAAGCCCCTGCGCACGACGGGCGCGACGAACGCCGCGCGCCGCGCGGCAGTGACGGCGGTCCTCTGGACGAACATGGCGATTGATGTGTTTTCGGAGCGGAGAGGTTGCGTGTGGTTTTCGTTGGCGGTTGGAGGGGGGGCCGGAGGGTATCGCGGAGCGAGCTTGGAGGTATTTTCGTCGGGCAGTGGCCTGATTGGATTTCCGGGTCCTCGGTTGGTCAGGAGGGTGGGTCACGTGATTGTGACATCGTGGCGTGTCATCTCGTGACGACGGCCAGCAGCAAGCTCTGATTTACTCCGCGTAGGGCGGTCTAGTTTCTGTGAAATATTTTCTTTTGATCTTGGAAGTGTGTAGAGCATCCATTAAAGACTTTCTAGGAGCTCCATCGCCCGGGTCGAGAAGTTCTGTGGTCGGGGAGGAGCTCTGCGGCCGAGCGGCTAGCGGCGAGAGGTTTGGTCCTGCCAGCTGACAGAGCTCTTGACCTCTGAATTCACTCGTGAAGATATCAGCGTTGTCATCCACCTCGACAAGCCGCCATCAAACGGCAGTGCTGGACTGGCTCGGGCCAATTGGCGGGCGAGCATTTCCATTCAGCTTTCTGAGACACTCCAGCACAAGCACTTGCACAGTGGATACACCACCGCTGCATAGCGGAAGCTCTCCCAGCTCCAGCTCCGGCTCAACGCCTCCATTCGCCACCACTTCACAATTTCACAACCAGGCATCCCAGGCATCTACCCAACGCCACAAACAAGAATCAGCCGATATATACCAAATATCAGAACATTACCATTGCCTTCGGGCATTTGGTCAATTTGAAAAAATACAGAGAAGATTAGCATGGTCCCTGCACAAGGATGACACGCTCAATCAAAGAGAAGCTACCAATTTTTTTTGCCCCTGTCGGCTGTTCGAGTCCTGGCTTTCCTCTTTCTTTTGTCCCTTTTTTCTTGTCGTTCTGTCATCTTTTATGGATGGCTGTTTCTTGTTTTGATGGTTTGTCTAATAAGTGACGGGTGACGGGTGACGGGTGACGAAGATCACTTGTGTCGTCCTCGTCTCTGGCCAGCTAGCTTCGTGGATACGATGCTGCACCGAGGGACAGAGCAACTCGATCGGTTGTGCCTGGCGGCGGTGACGGTACTCGCAATTCGCCTAGCAAACACCCTGCGAGCACCGAAAGCGCATCTTCCTATCACACTCTCCTCCGTCATATCAACTGAGGATGGCCCGTGGCGAGGGGCATCCACCAGACGGCCGCCAAAACCCCTCGTCATGGGCTGTGGTACCTGGACCCCGGAGACCATGCGGCCCACTCTGTACGACGGCCCCGGGCCCCGGGAACAGGCGCACTCTCCCGGCAAACGCTGCCGATGTCCCAGGGGTTCAGCCCAGAACAATCCCCGGCGGACAATATGATCCCGCGGTCCGCAGAGGCTTGTACTAACCCCGGCTAATGCCGTGACCTTTCGCTGCTCTCGTCTCCGAGCAGCGCGTGGGAGATGGAGCACCGTGACATCCGCCGCCCAGCCGTGCCTGGCTCTGCGCCGGGTGCACTCCGTACCCGGCGCCGCTTCGGAGGTGAAGGCTCACTCTGGGCCCAGAACGCCGGCGTCGAACAGACGTTCCACTACGCCGACCGGCCGTCCTGACCAGCGTAGTACAGTCCCGCCCGGCCCGGGAGATATGGCCTGCCTGCATGGACCCTCTCTCAGCTTCCCTCTCTCGCGACTTTTTTTTTTTTTTTTTTTAATATTTCGTTACGTCTTTTAGACTATCGTACGGTTTCTTGAGCAGGTATTTCTATGTATCCCTTTACGGTCCGCACCGTGTGGCCGGGATACGCGGGCGCGGATATGCCGGCGCCGGACACATGCGCCCCAGCTCTGCCCAGCGTCAAACCCCGGGTCTAAAACTTGGGCATTGGCGACGATGTTCCCAGGTACTTCCGCCTATGTCCGGTTGCTCTCTTCCTAGATCGGTTTTGGAAACTCGTACATTAGTAGTGAGAGTGACGTTCTCGGCAACGGACTCCGCCTGGAGCCGCAGGTCCCCCAGTCGCCCATGTATTCAGCTGTACCTCGGCAATTTGGCCCCTCTCGGATGTGTTGTTAGCTTCCAACCACGCCTCTCCCCTTCCCTTCGCGTCCATGGCCTAAACCTGCCTTTAACACTTTAAACTTCAAACTTTTTTCCTCATTCTTGTTCCTAAGTGGTGTCGTCGTTGTTTCTGTGTGTGATAGTCACTCTTTGACTTGTTCAACTTCCGCGACCGCGACTGCGTCTTCCGCCGGGGGTGTTGAGCATCGACTCTGTTCGTGAGATTTCTCGGCAGGTCTACATCTAGAGGCGAATCCGGGTGGCTCGCTTCCCATCCGGGTGTTTACTTTAATGTCCACGTAGCCAGCATCATCGAGCCCCAACACGTTACCCCGAGCACGGACACCTTCCCCCAACTACGCACCACCGGCCGACCGATGGCTAAAGCACGCCTACCTCTCACCCAAGCACTCACCCATACGCCCAGCAACATGGACGCCAAAGACCCCCGCCTCTCGCTCCAAGAGTCCCTCGAGCTCATCCGCGTCGACAACCCCGGGAGCGAAACCGCCCGCTACATGAGCACCCGCCCCGCGTGGGTCCCCGGCAGCGACCTCCCCTGGGACCAGACGCCCGTCGGGGAGATGGTGCACACGGCGACGTACGGCGCGCACGTGTACGCCATGGCGGCTGCGGCGGTTCTGCGTGCTGCGGCGGAGGGAGGGGGAAGTGATGAGATGGGCTTGCATGTGAGTTTAGTCCGCATCCTCCATCCCCACGGAGCCGTCGAGCACCGGGGGTATCGTGTGATGAGTGAACAGGTGTTAGTGAACGGGTGAGAGAACAGGTTTAACAAGAGGCAGTCCATCCAGGGCTGCTTCATAGCCCGCGGCCTCGCCGACAGACCCTTCATCCTAGACGTAACCGCCGCCTCAACGGGCCGCTCCTTCGCCGCCTACACCGTCACGGCCCGGCAGCCACGCAAACTCAGCACCGTCACCCCCAACGGCCGGTTCCCCCTCTCCGACGCAAAGTCCGAGCTCGGCCCGGCGTGCTTCACCGGCACCGTGGCCCTCAAATCCCCCGAGCCGACGGTCCTGGCCATCCAGGGCGCCCCAGCGCAGGAAACCTACGGGGAGATCCTGAGCTCGCGCCCCGGCTCCGCGTGGCCGACGGTCCCGTCCGTCGACATCGACTGGATAACGGAGCTCTTCCCCTCCCCCGGCCCGGGGACCTTCCCCATCCTCGAGATGCGAAAGGTGGACATGACGTCTCACAACGCGTCCCGCCCGCCGCGGGACAGGAAGGAGGTGCTGCTGTACCGGCTGCTGAGGCCGCTGGGGGGGGACCCGAACCTGCACGTCGTCGCGCATGCATTCGCGGCGGATCGGAACGGGCTGCTGATGCTTGGGAAGGACTTTGGGTTCGGGTGGAGTTTGGGGGCAGCGGCGACGTTGAGCTGGTCTTTTTATGTGCATGTTGATGCGGAGGACGCCGTTATGGGAGGGGAGGGGAAGGAGACGGGATGGGATGGCGAGGGGTGGTGGGTGCTCGAGGACTCGTTTGAGAGGGCGGCGGCGGGGAGGGGCTTCATTGTCGGGAGGATATTCAGTCCCTCGGGGCTGCACGTCGCGACGGCGGTGCAGGATGGGCTCGCGAGGGTTTCGGGGGATTTGGGGAGGCTTTAGGGACTGCATTAGATAGAGGGGAGATACAGATAGAATATTTGCCTAGAGCAAGGGAGACTTATAGAGGCGTCATGTTCACGATGTCGTTGCGGTGTTCCGAGTTGCACATCAAGTCGAGGTCATCTCGAAGACTCACCCGTGGAGCTCGAGGCTGTCTGAGCTCGACAACGTCTTGGGCGCCGGGGAATGTCCCGCCGTCACACCACACCCCGGAGCAGGCAGGGATAGCTCCGGGGTCCAGCTCCGGGGTCTGACCCCCACCTACATGCGGGCTGACCTCCATTTCCTGGGGTAAATAAAGGGGGTGGGCGCGCCACATTGTTTCTCGCCCTTGTCGAGGAGGAGGTGTGCCTGCGAGCTGGATTCACTGTTTCCGAGCATGCAGTCAGGGTGAGGTGGGACTGTTGAGTATCATCGCAGTGACGGGGGAGCACGGCGGGACTGGCGCCTGGGTCGTGTGACGGACCACGGCATCCTGCGAGCGACGCGATACAAGTACCCGGAGATCCATCTCAGGCTCACCCGGCAAGTCCCTGGCTTCGGCGAGAGCACCGAGAAGGGAATATCCAAGGAACATGGAGAGGATTGATACGACTCGGCATTCGGGATGTGAGGACATCAGCCAGCCCCCGACAGACGGCGGATCTCGGTTTCCAAACAGGGAAACCGCCACAAACCTCCACAAACCGGGGAACCCTTGTCCAGGAGCGCTGCTGGCCCCTCCCAACTTGCAGCGGTGCCACGTCGCGGGGAAAATGCGACGCAGGCGGCCGGTTCTGGCAGGGCTCTTCGTGCCGTCGTCCAATGAGGCTTCGTCCTCTTCGCTCCAGCCCGTCTCTGCGATGTCGGGGATGGAGGAGGGTCCTGCCTGCCTGCTTTGCTTGCTGGGCTGCTCGGAGTTAGGCGGCAGGGACTCCGGGTGGGCAGCTGCCCGTCGGGGGGTTTGAGGGCCCCGAGTCCCGTCGTCGATGTCAGCCTCTTGACGTTCCGTCGTGTTGAGACTTGTACCGAGATGGTGCTGACCCCGCCTCCGGATCGTCGCTCCCCATCCTTGGTTCCGTCGCCTCTGATCTTGGTCCATCGGCCTCTCGTAGCCAGCGCCGAGCGAGGATCCTCAAGAGATCTGCCGAGGACTCGTGGATGCAAGAGGCAAGTTAGCAAAGAGGCACGGTGCGAAAGAAGGTGCCGACGCAACGGAGGCGGGCTATCTTTAGGCACCCTCCGACCCCCACCTAGAAGTACCCCGTACCCCGTACCTCAACCTCCTTTCCCCAGAGAATACCCTTTTCCGATGACGCTGCTGCCGTGTTGATGCCGTGTTACCCTCCCCAGCTGCAGCCGCTCCTTTCCGTGTCTGACTTCGTACGCGAGCTTAAATGCTGGCGGCAGCGTCTCGGGGAGATGAGGTACCCAGTCGCACCAAGTCCTCGTGAAAGAGGAGCACCCCCTCGTGCTTTCAAAGTGGTGAAGATCTGCAAAATCGTCTCTTGGAATACTTGGCAATCGGCATCTGCTGCGCGTCCGTCTTGCTCGGCAATGTCCCCGGCGCAAGCTAACAGCCGAGCAAAGTAATACTGGGCAAGATCCCCTCGAACCCCCCTTCATCGCTCCTGCCGACTGAGGCGCCCGATTAATTCCACACGTGAGCCCACTGCCCAGACTTTCCCCAGCGCCAATAAATCCTACCGCGGACGACATTCCGCGTCTGCTCCCGTCGGAGATACCCCGAACGAGGCAACGCTCCCCGCGGGGCAGGTCCCTGCGCGAAACCCGAAAAGCAATTTAGAAGGGGGAGCGGCTTACGCGCGCCACTCAGGACGCGGCGTTTCCTCCTCCATTGCTTTTGCTGCGTCCCAAGTTGTATTGGCTGACTTGTGAGGGAGCACTCGGGACGTACTCGGTATATGCAGCTTTGTCCAATGTCCGCGGATGGGACACCACCCCTCACCAGCAATCAATCGGCCCCGACAGCTCGTACTCGGCAAGCCGGGCGAGTGCGCCCCCCGACGCAACCACACCAGTCCCACCAGAGTACCGGATCTAGCCCGGAGGCTGCCCATCCCGCGACGTGCTGCAGCCACCAGTGAAGAAGCACCTCACACCGAGACCCTCTGCAGTCCAACCCCGGGCCCGTTCCGCCCCGTGCCGTGCCGCGCTGAGCTCCACCTCCGCATCGTGCCGCCGATGGAAGGTCGACGGGACCTCGAGCAAGCACGACGCCTGCATGCGTCAGGTGCCTCCGCTTAAATAAGCGGACCAAAGCCGTTGAGCCCGCTATTCGGACCTCTTACACTGCGCAGTCGAGGTGACGCCGAGCACTCGGGCGCCGTCTGCATCTTTCCCCGTCTCGCCCCCTCTTTTCTATCCTGGGACCCGGTCCGGGGGTAAATGTGATCTCTCACTTTTACGACTACTTTCCTCTGATTCTTTACCGAGACTGTTCCCGGACGGACGGTTTCCCTTTACAAGTACGTCCGGGACTTGAACAACACCAGGTCCCCGCCTTTACCCGTGACACGATATAGCGATGCTCAGCGAAGCCCAGCGATGCCGTAGCGCGCGCTATCCCCCACAAGGAAAGCTCCGACCACAGAACCCACAGCGCTAAACCACACCACACACCACTGCACGCTGCACAGGCGCATCATCCCTGCCCGTCATCCTTGCTTCTCGTCTCCGTCGTCCACTCTCCTCCCCCGATTCCATCGCTTACCCACTCACCCTGCATCTCCACTTTCCCGAAGCGAACACTGGTCTCGTGCCTCCCCAGTCCCTCCATTCCCCGCTCGCCGCCGCCGCGCAATTCCCGCACCACTCGGCGCCCTCCCTCGTCCCAGGGTCCCCCAAATCTCCGCGACGGTCCACCCGGCATTTCGTTACTCTACTCGTTACGAGGGTCCAGCTTTTCCGCATTTCGCAGCGGAGCCGAGCAGAACGGGGTATATCTCGCCGCAGCGAACCATCCCCCCCCTGGATCCGTCCCGCAGTGAGACTGTCCATGCTCTGTGCGCAGCGGGAATAAGCAACTCTAACCCCGACGTCTCCACCCGCCTCCTTGTATTACTACCTGGACCAGGGACCTACATACTCGCTGCTCGGTAATTAAACCGAGATCAAGGGTGCACGCGCCCACGACGATCCCTGCCAGGCTGTCGAGACCCCGTCCTCGCACATCTGTTCACCGAGGCCGTTGGCTGTGAGGAGCCGCCAGACACACGACGAAAGCCAAGACGGAGGGCGGCGCCTTGTCTCTGCCGAAGACTACCCGCCAGGGGGACTTGCCACCTCGTCACTCGAGTTGTGGCCGCTAGCCTTTTCAGCTGGACATAACTTGGTGGCTTCCCCTCCCGTTAGCGCCTCTCCCCCGGACTCCACCCCGAACCCACGATCCCGTCCTTAAGAACACCGCCCACCAAGAATCCCCATCTCACGACCAACCGAATCCCCCCCGGCATTCTTCATCGGCAGCCCGAATCAACGTCGACACCTCCCGCGTCACTCCCCGCGAACTAGCCAGCCCCAAACCCGTGAATGACGACCTATCGACTACCTCACACCGCGGGGCCCCGAGCCGCCGCCTCCCACCACCCGACACGCCTCACCCCGACACCCAGCCCGACACCCCTCTCAACCTCGTAGCAATGGACGTCGAGATCCCCCTCGCCATCGCCTCCCCCCGCGGGCCCTGGTGCGACGCGCGAGCAAGCTTCGCAAGCTACAACCCCGTCGACTACCGGCCCCGCGCGCCCGACGAGTGGTCCACGCCGCGGAGCCACAGGTGCGGCACGGCGTGCTTCGCGCCGGGGGATGCCGGCTGGGCGGACGCGCCGGGCGGCGTGGCGATATACGTTGAGATCGAGCGGAGACACGAAGGTTCGCGCGTTCCGCGGCGGAGAAGTCCCTCGAGGGCAGAGGAGAAGCCGCGGCCGCTGGACATCCGGAAAGATCCCTCACACGAACGCTTCATCCCCGCACCTACCTCGCCAACCCCACCAACAAACCACAAGCCAAAATCACAAGCCTCACCCTTCAAGCTAGAAGCCCACCCCCCGCCCCGACCAAGCGCCAAGCGCGCAAGACCAAAAGCAGACGTCGACGGCCCCAACACCGCGGCCCTGCCCTCCAAGAAGCGCCGCCTCCGCCTCGAGCTCATCACCAGCCGGCTGTCGCAGCCGTTCTCCCACCCCGCGACGCATATCCTCAACCGCGAGGCGCGGGCGGTGGGCGACAGGCGGTTTCTGAAGATGGCGGCGCATGTGGAGGTGCGGCGCGGCGCGGGGTTGGGGGCGTCGGTGAGGAGGTTTGCGGTTCTGAACCGGACGAGGAGCGTTAGGGGGTCGAGTTGGAGTGAGATGGGGGGCTACCTCTCCCGGGACCCGCCGGGACGGACCCGCGCGCCGGTGGGCGGCAGGACACCGATCCTCCACCCCCCGCCCGCCAGAGTCCTAGCGAGGTCGTCGCTCTCCCCGCCGCGGCAGGCCCTCCCCCTCCCCCCCGCCCGCCAAACACCCAAGTCCATACCCTCGCCCCCGACGCCCCTCGCGCGGCGCCCCGAGTCCAGCGATGTGGTTCCCGAGCGCCGGAGCCTGTACGATGACGACGACGACTGCGAGGCGTTCCCGGGTAGCCTCTACGACTCGTGCGACGACCCGGAGGACGTGTACTCTGACTTTGGGGCGATTTTCGACTCGGGCGCGAAGGGGGAGGAGGAGGATGGGCGGTGCTTTGAGGAGTATCTGGATGAGCTGGACGGGATTTCGTGGGCGGCGAGGTGATGTGTTGGTTGCTTTGTGTATTTATTTTTCGTTTAGCGGTCTTGCGTTCGTGGAGTTGGATTGTTGGCGTATTTGGGAGCGGAGTTTGGGAACGGGAGGGAGGTGGTGAGTCGGGCTGGTGTGTGTTATGGCTCGCCGGGCGCGTGTTTAGCGTTGCAGTGCTGGACGGCTGGCCCTGGGGGTTAGTTGACTATACGGGGTATCGCGTAGAGGAGTACGTCCGCTCATTGTGCTTCGAAAGCCCATGGTCGAATGGAAGATCTGTAAAGCGCTGGAACCGCGGCGGACGAGGGGTTTAGCACGCTTGTGTTGGAACTCACGTCTTGCGATGGACGACAGCTTGCGCAAAATACAAGATGCCCAAAATCATTGCTCGCCTGAGACTCTGAGACGGCGGATTGGATTGAATCGAGCGAGATAAGTGATACCGAGCCAACCGGCCAACAACCCCGACTTATACCCCCGCAGACACCGAAGCAAACGTCTGAATTAAGCGTCGGCCCCCTCACCGCTGGAGCTTCGCGGCCCGGTCCTTTGCAATATCGCACATGGCCTAACACGTCAGTCCCGCCCAGCCCACGCACCGGGCCCGCACATACCCGGATGGCCTCCCGCTCCTCCTCCGCCGCGTCCCCCCGGTCGATCCGCCGCCTCATGTCCCCCATGATGACGTCCTTCTCCCGGCCGTTCACAAAGACCACGTACCGCAGCCCGGGAAACCTCGCCTCGTACTCGTCGTTCAGGGCGCGGAGCTGCGCCGCGGCGGCGGAGAGCTGGGACTGCTCTGCGGCGGACTGGGCGCTCTCCACCTTCTTTGCGCCGAGGCGGGGGTGCGAGGAGAGGATACCGTGGAGGGGTTTGGGGCCCGCTTGGTCGGCGGGGGATGCGAGGGAGAGGAAGGCGGGGTGGGCGGCGTCTATGAGGGCTGGGTAGGAGGGGAAGGGGGTGGTGAGGAGGGGGAGGAGGAGGGCGTGGATTGCGGGGCTGGGCTCGAAGAGGAGGTCGAGGGCTTGGGTTTGTTCGGGGGTGGAGAGGGTTGGGAGGGCGGTTATGGGGGGGAGGGTTGGGGGAGTGGACATGTTGGTTGCTCGGGGTTCCGTGTAAGAAGTTGGCGGGAGGCGCTAGTTGGCGACACAGGGGGGGTAAGGCCAGGCAGACGGCGCGATAAGGGATATGTAAGTAGGATTAATGGCAGAAAGATCGGGGGTATCAGAAAGTAAGACGGTATCTGATGCTTTGGGCCTGCGATACGGTTGAGAGAGTCTGACTGGTTGCGAGGTGACGCGATTCGGGAGCAGATGGAGTAATGGAGGTACAAAGAAGCGGTGGGTCCCGCCCGATAAGAGCGGGAAACTGACATGTGCCAGCGGTTGTTTGCACCGTCCCCCAATGTGTATCTCACCAGCTGTTGCTCAGCTGCCAACCATCCGCCAGCTGCGCCATCCGGGCCAGAATTTTGCTTCCAAACATTGCCAGCCTCAGCAACCGCAGCCTCGGCGCGTCATCGACAGACTCCATCATCCTCCGTCGCAGCAACCCGCAAGCTCCCGACAGTCCTTCCCTTCACCTAATATTACACACTGCCACCGGCAGCGACTGTGAAGATGCTCTGCGCAAGTACGTTCCCCTGCCCGCCCAGCGCAGCTCGGCTCTAACGCACGCAGTCTCTGGGGAAGCTCCCCAGGAGCCCGTCATCTCCAAGAAGACCGGTACGTCCCAATTGACCCAGCTCCCCCATTCCGAGGCCTTTAAGCTCACGCCCCCCCCCCAGGCTTCCTCTACGAGAAGCGCCTCATCGAAAAGTACATCGAAGAGCACGGCACCGAGCCCTCGGGCGACGCCCTCACCCCCGACGACCTCCTCCCCCTCAAGACGGACCGCACCGTGCGGCCCCGTCCCCCGACCCTGACGTCCATCCCCGCGCTGCTGGCGACGTTCCAGAACGAGTGGGACTCGGTCGCGCTGGGGACGCGCGCGCTGATGGAGGAGCTGGCGCGAACGCGCGAGGAGCTGAGCACCGCGCTGTACCAGAACGACGCGGCGAAGAGGGTCGTGGCGAGGCTCACGCGGGAGAGGGACGAGGCGAGGGAGGCGCTGAGCAAGGTTGGGGTCTCCGGGGGTGTTAACGGGGATGCGATGGTTGTGGACTCCGCGCAGGGACTTAATGAGGAGCTGGGGGCCAAGGTTGACGAGGTGCACACGAGGTACGTGTCCGGCTGTGTCGTGACTTGTGTCGTGGAGGGTAGCATTTACTGACGCGACTTAGACTCTCCAAGGGCCGCAAGAAGAGGCCCGTCCCCGACGGCTGGGTCACGGGCGACGAGGTCTCCGCCTTTGAGACCGCGTCCTCCACCTCGCTCCCCTTCTCGCAGGTCTCGGCTCTCGCGGTGGAGGAGCAGGGCGCCTATGCCGCCGTGGCCTCCGCCCAGGGCGATGCCGCCATCTACGCCGTCGACGAGGGCAAGGTCGAGCGCCAGCTGTCCGTCGGCGAGCCCGTGACCGATCAGCTCTGGGCCGGCTCGAAGCTAGTGCTCGCGACGGCCAAGGGCTCCGTCAAGGTTCTTGACGGCGGGGAGGAGGCTGCTTCGGCGGCGGAGCATGCGGGGGCCGCTACGGGGCTGGCGCTGCATGCTGGCGGGGAGATATT
This sequence comes from Scopulariopsis brevicaulis, assembly GCA_017657125.1. Classification (NCBI taxonomy): domain Eukaryota; kingdom Fungi; phylum Ascomycota; class Sordariomycetes; order Microascales; family Microascaceae; genus Scopulariopsis; species Scopulariopsis brevicaulis. The sequence goes on from JAGFNX010000019.1 coordinate 199,035, forward strand.
AGCGTCCGTGGGCGCGGATAAGCAGGTTGTGTTTTACGACGTGGCCACGCTCGCGCCGGTGGCCCGCTGCTTCGCTGACTCTGGTACGCTCGTCCCATTTCCAACCTGCGAAAACTCTACTAACTACGACAGCCCTTACCACCTGCGCGTTCCACCCCGACGGCCACCTCTTCGCGGCCGGCACCGCCACCGGCGACATCAAGCTCTTCATGACCAAGACGCTCGAGGAGGCGGCGACCTTTTCCCTCGGCGCCCCCGTCGAGGCCCTCGTCTTCTCGGAGAACGGCTTCTGGTTCGCCGCCACGGCAAAGGGCCAGACGGCCGCGACCGTCTTCGACCTCCGCAAGGAGGGCGACGCGGCCAAGGCGAAGGTCCTGGACGCGGGCGGCGCCGTGCAGGCGCTGGCGTGGGACTACTCGGGGCAGTTCCTCGCCATGGCGGGGCCGGCGGGCGTGACGGTGCAGCAGTACGTCAAGGCGAGCAAGGCGTGGAGCGACGTGCTGAGGACGGGGGTCGCGGGGGCGGGGGCCGGTGTCAGGTGGGGGGGCAAGGGGAGGAAGCTGGTGCTTGCGAATGGGGAGGGCGTCGTTACGGTGCTGGGCGTGAAGGAGTAGTGTGGTGTTCTCTGGTGAGGGTGACGGGGGCGACGTCGGGCGTGTAAACTAGGTTCGTCTGGTGATTTGACCGGGCATCGAATTGACTTTTTGACCATTGGGAATCACGAGCCGCTCTCGAGGCAAGCACCTGTGCCGCCCCTCGTGATGTATCAGAAGGGAGATGAACTCATGAAGCCGTCTGCAGATCGTCATTGGCCGAAGCCGCGGCGGCTCCGATTGGGGGCCAAGGTCCACAATGCAATGCAAGTCGACACTTTGAGATTAGACTGCGCTTATGTAATACGGTTCGTCTCGCCACAGGGCGAACGGAACCACCGCAGAAGGTGCGAGGCAGGCCGAGCCGCCGGAAATAAGCAACCACGGATCTCTCTCCTTCACGGCACACCCCCGAGGAGCACCGCGCTGCTCAGATGCGAGCCTCGACTGTACCATCCCGCTGCTTCACCTACGGCGGCGCGACGAGTGGAGACACCGCGTGATTCCCCCGGGCAACGCTGGATCTAAGCTGGCGAGACAGTCTGATTGTTCTTCATTCCTCTTGGACTGCGGGCTGCCACTTTGACTCTCTCTTCTACCGCAACCTCGACTCGTTCTATTCTGGAAGGTGCTGGGATAACGAGCCTCGACTGCCTGAACGACGACTACCTGCGAGCCTACCCTGCGAGCCACCTACTCCCACGACTGCCAACAACCTCCTACCCACGCGGCAGCCGGCCACCGTCGATACGGTGGCGGCAAGATCCAGACCATGAGCGACGACCTCTACGAAGTCGTCATCGAGGCGCGGCCGCGCGACGAGGGGGTCATAGACCTCACGGCCGACAGCCCTCCCCCGCGCGCCCCGCGGGCAAATCGCACGACGCAGACTACCCTCACCAACCGCACCGCCGAGCCCACCCGCCCAACCCGGACCAACCGCGCACCCCAGCGAAGAAGCCGCACCCCGCGACCCCCAGCGGAACACCCCGCCGCCGACGCGAACCCCCACCCCGTCATCGACCTTACGGGCGACGACCCCTCTCCCGAGCCCCGGCGTCCGAACCTGGGCGTGGGGGTTGAGCCCGAGGACCTGGACGACATCATCATCCTCCGCAGCCTGCGGCACTCGCACGCCCACACCCGCCCGCGGCCCGACGCGCGGCCCAGGCCCCCCGACCGCCGGCGCCTCGCGTCGTCCTTCTTCCCCGCGCTGAGCTCGTACCTCCCGCCCATCGACGTCAGGGCCCTGTTCCCCGGCCTCGAGAGGGGGTACGACCCGCTGGTGCACCTCAACTACCAGCGGCCCGCGTTCGACCCGCCGCCGCCGCCGCCTGCGCCGGCGGCGGCGGCGGCGGGGCAGAAGCTGGTCGTGCCGCCGGCCAGGGAGGGGTTCACGAGGGATACGGGGGAGGAGGTCGTGGTCGTGTGCCCCGCGTGCGGGGGGGAGCTGGAGTACGTGCCTGGTGGGGGGGAGGGAAAGAAGCGGAAGAGGGAGAAGGGGGAGCATCACTTTTGGGCGGTCAAGGCTTGTGGGCATGTACGTGTTTTCCCCTGCCCTTGTCTTGTCTCTTCTTCTTCTTTCTATTACTGTTTTCGCGTTCAAACTGCGGTTGGAATGTGGCGCTAACGAGGGGACAGGTCTACTGCCAGCAATGCTTCGAAAACAGGCGCCCCACGACGAGGAACCAGAGCAAGTTCCGCGCGATAGACGGCTCGGCGGTCGCGGCGCCTCAGACAAAGGTCCTCTGCGCAGTGGAGGAATGCGAGTCCGAGGTTACGAGCAAGACAGCTTGGGTCGGCATCTACCTGTGACCCCTCCTCGTCTTTTTTCCCGCAGATATCCCTCGGCTTGAACGAGTGCGGGGCAGAGGGTGTGGGAGGGTGCTTGGGCGGAGGGCTGAGCGAGAGCGAGTGCAGAGCGGCTTTTTGCTTTGCCAGATCTTCGATTGGAGCGAGTTTTGGACTCATATGTTTACTTTTTTTTTCTTTTTGGGTTTTACGAGGTTATGAGGAGTATGGAACGGAAGGCAAGGGAGGGGGGGGGAGGAGGGGGGAGGGGTGTCTTTGGCGTAATCGGGGCCGGAAACCCCTCGTACATTGTTTCTTGTGCTTTCTCGATAGAGGGCGGGGGTTGGTCTTGGTCTTGCATTAGGGTTATGGAGTAGGCGGTAGCTTTTCAATGCATTTACATGTTCCTTCACTTGCTGGGTCGCTTACTTGTGTTTGTGCACGTTTGATGTCGTGTTTGATACCGGGGCTGTGAAAAGATTGCGTCGTGAGGTTCGTGATCTATGGTATGCTATGGTTGGTCTCTATGCTGTGGTTTCCAGGTATCCTGCTAGTTCGGCTACGCAGAACACCCCTGCCCCGTCTGGCACCCCGACATCCTGGTCATCCTGGCTCTTACGCCGGGCACTCGAGGAGCGCCGCCAGGTCCGTGTTATCCAAGTCCTCCCACCACTCGTCGTCGTCCAGATCCGGGCTCAGCGGCCTACGACTCGCCGCGCGGGCCTCGGCGCCGTCATCTCTCGCCTGCCGCGGGGCTTTCGTGCGGGCCTGATTCGCGAGCCCCCCGCTCTGGCGCCCCTCCGTGGAGCTCCCTCCCTTCGTGACCCCATGTGTGCGTCCCGCCGTGGCCCCTCCAGTCCCATCCCCGCACATTCTATCTCCAGGCCTGGGGTGCCTAGAATTTCCGGGGGAGGGGAGGACACCGGCCTCGCGCTGGGTGGCCTTTGCCTCCGCCTCCGCGGTCGCGCGGCTGCGAGTCTCGACGGGAGGTACAAGGTCCTGCCCTCTCGTGGGGGACGGTCTTGGCTCCCCGGTTTGTCCTGTCGTGTCCTTTCTCGGTGTCCCTTTTCCCGCGCCTTGATCACCTGGCTTGGTATCCGAGTTCGTATCTGGGTTCAGGTTCTCGGTGGGGTATATCGCGGGGTGATTCGGAGGGGCTGCCAGCGCGTCGAGTTCCCGCAGGTCTTGGGACGAGAGGTCGAACGACTCGATGAACGAGACGTTCGATTCCGCTAGTTCGGCGGGCTCCTTGGGGCCGTCGGGTATCCTCCCCGAATCGAGCCGCGGCGAGCCCCGAGTCTCACCTCGACCCTCACCCCGGACACATCCGCGTTCCGTCTCCTGAGCCTCGATCTGTAGCAGCTCCTGCGACGACACGCCCAGGTCGTACGACTCGGAGCCAGGGTCCGTCGGCGGGCGGGGGCTAGCTCGGTCCGGGGGCTTGGGCGGTAGCGGCTCGGGTATCCTGAAGGCCTCGTCGCGGCTTCTCTTTCTCGGGGGTTGCGGTATGCCCCCGACTTCGCGGTCAAGTTGCGACGCGCTGAGGAAGAGGTCGTCTAGCTCCTGTCCGCCCAGCTCGGCACATGTCTGCGCTTCCCCGCACCGCAAATTCCTCTGGTTCCCATCCCCACTATTATCCCCCTCCCCTGCTTCCCTCACATCCCTCTGGTCCTCACACCTAGCCTCCCCCCCAACCCCCGCGTCCCTCCGACTCCCATCCCCGCCCTTTCGCTCCCCCCCAACCCCAACCCCTCCCCTCCGAAAGAAACCCGAAATCATCCCCTGGCTAGCCCTAACCGGAACAACAGGCTCCCCCCTCCTCCGCCTCTCCGCCCTCTCCTCCTCCTCCCGAGCCCTCTTCCTCTCCCTCGCCACCCGCGCTCGCGCCCGCTCCCGCTCCTGCCTCTCCTCCTCCCGGATCCGCTCCAGCTCCTCGCGCTCCAGCCGGCGCTCCTCGGCCTTTGAGAGGCGCGGGGCGCGGGTTGAGTTTAGGTAGGCGCGGCGGACCTCGCGGGTTGTTAGCGGGCGGGTCATCTTGGAGGTGGAGACGTTGGGGGGGGGGGGGGGGGGGTTGGGGKGTT
>JAGFNX010000190.1:0-55085 GCA_017657125.1 Scopulariopsis brevicaulis
AAAAAAAAAAAAAAAAAAAAAAAAAAAAAAAAAAACAAGGAGAAGATAACAAAGAAAAAAAACCGACAGTAAAAGTGTCGAAAGAGGGTGGCAAGGGAAGATGCCGAGCGGTGAGGACGAGATCAAATCTCGTCAACCGTCTCTACTCGTAGCAAGACCTCCCTCCCCGTCAAATCTCAAGGAAAGCAGAGAACTCCGCAAGCACCCCCTCAAGGTCAACCCGTCATCCCTCACCAACCTAAGGCCCAACCTCCTTGAAAACATGGCGGCTCACGAAACCCGGCTCCCTCTCCACGCTCACCGTCTTCCCCCTCGGAATCATCTCGTGCTCAAACTCCCACTCCAACCTCCTCGCCAGCTCCGCCACCACAACGTCACAGGGCCCCATGAGGTCAATGTCGAAGTCGACGTGGTCGATGGGCGTCTTGGAGATGTTGATCTGCGGGACACCCGCAGGGAGGTAGCGCACGATCTCGCTGACGGGGTGCACCGTTAGCGAGGTGCCGATGACGATGACGAGGTCGACCATGTCGTGGTCGTGTTCCGTTAGCCGCGACGAGAAGGCGTCCGGGACCTCCTCGCCGTAGAAGGTAATGTCGGGTTTCATGATGCCCGGCGCGGGGATGTCGTCGTCGATGTCCGAGTCCGAGCTGCCGCGGCCGCCCCCCGACGTCCGCTTGCGCTTTCCGTTCTTGCCGATCCGGCGCTTCCTCTTCTTTGACCCCCGCGTCGCGGCGATCTCGGCCTCGCACCGCGGACACGGGGGCGGGACGCCGGCCCTCGCCTCCTCCATGACGTCCTCCATGCTCGTCTGGAACCCGCACTCGATGCACGTGGCCGTCGCGAACGAGCCGTGGCACTGGATCAGGTTCTCGGGGTGCACTCCCGCCACGGCCTCGAGGTTGTCGATATTTTGCGTGTAGTTGGTCAGGAGCTTGCCCTTGTCCTGCAGCAGCGCGATGAAGGCGTGTGTGGGCGTGCAGCGGTCCATGGGCGCGATGATGTCCTTGGCGACGGAGTAGAAGATGGAGGGGTCCTCGCGGAACTGCCCGATCTCGAAGACGTCCTCCGGCTGGCTGACGAGCCCGCACTGCTCCAGCCGCGAGTAGAGGCCCGTCCCCTTGGACCGGAAGTCGGGGATGCCGAGGCTGGTGGAGATCCCGGCGCCGGTGAGGACGACGATGTTCTTGCTGTGCTGGATGAGGCTGACGGCGTCGGCGACGGAGTTGTACCGCGTCAGCTTGGCGCGCTTGGAGAGCTCGCGCTCGATGGCCGCCGAGACCATGGAGAAGTAGGCCTCGTCGGGGGCGCCCTCGAGGAAGGGCGGCGGGCGGACCCGGAAGGCCGTCAGCAGCTTCTTAGCCGTGTAGCGGCCCTCATCGACGGTGGCGCGGCAGAAGTCCTGCGGGCCGAGGCGCCGCAGCATGTGGCGGAGGTGTACCGCCTCGTCGGGGGTGCACGAGTCTTGGTCTAAAGGGAGGTTAGAATGCTGGCGCGTGGGTGGTTCTTGAGTTGTTGGGGGGTTTGGTGCTCCGTCTCTGGCTTGCTCCTCCTATCGCAGCATCTCCATGCTCATGCCACAATGAGTGAATGAGGCCGTGACCCAGCCACCGACCAGCGCATGCCATGGCAAGCACGGGAAGTGAGGATGGTAAGAGAGCAAAGGGAAACGGGAGCCAAGCTGAGGGGAAAACAGCGCCGAACGACCGGCAGATAACCAGCGGCAAAACTCACCAACAATATCCGTCTCATCGGTAAGGTCCTCCAGCACAGCCCCAAGCACAGAATCCGTGTCCCAGCGCGAGCTCTCGGAGCTCGACGCCTCAATGTGCGCGTAAAAGTCCTTGACGCTCCCCTCCGACGCGGAGTCCGACGCCTCCCGATGCCCCTGCTTGATGGCCTTGGCAGCCTCGGGCCCCGGGCTCGCGCTCGCGGGGGTGGAGGTAGCGGTGCTCCCGCGGCTGCTGGGGGAGCTCCTCGCGCTGCGCGTCCCATTCTCCTTCTTGACGCCGTTGGAGGCGGCCTTCTTCCGGTCGCGAGGACGCGTCGGGAGGTTGGCCTTGGCCTTGTCCTTTAGCTTGCTCGTCATGATGATTTTGGATGTTCAACTAGAGGGGGGGAAGACGGCAAGGATGGAAGTTGATGGAGTTGCCGTCTGCAGTTGAGGAACGTGAAAGGTGCAAGGTTTCGGACAGATGTAAAGACGCGAGGCGACTGAAGGTAAAAGGGGGATGAATGGCGTGTTCCCTGAAATTAAGAAAAAGAAGGGAAGTCAACGAGGGAGTAAGGTGTGCGCTAGGAAAATGAAATAGTTGCACGAGAAAAATAAAAACCTTGCGGCAAAAAGGGAAAACAAAACCCAAACGAAGTGGTTAAAATAAAATAAAAAGCCAAGCAAGGTTCGGAAAGTTTGGGGGCGTGTGTGTCTGCGACTGTATGTAACCTCGACGGGAGTGAGGTGAGTGTTGTGAATTAGGAAGAAGAAAGGAGGATGAAGTGAGGATGGCAGGGAATTTCCAATAACGGCAGGCGCCAAGGTGGAGCCAAGATGGGCTATTAGGTCGGGGCAGCTCCAGCCTAATCGACCGTGGTTTGGTGTGTCGAGTTGTCGTAGAGTACGTACGGTATGGGGGGCGAAATCCAGTTCACCCAACTATGAAGGAAAGAAAAAGGAGAGGAAAAAGTTGGAAGTTGACACGCCCGTTTCCCGAAACGAAAGTTGTTGGCTTGGGGCGTCCGTTGTTGTTTCCCGAAACTTATCGATTTCCCCAAGTACAACTCCGGCCGGGCCGAGGGGTGGGCTTCGCTTTATGAAAGTCCTCGCTTGCGTTCTTGAACCTTGTACGCTATGATATTTTTACGTCGTGCCTTTTTCCGAGAGTATAAAGGGGGAGAGGCGCGAGCGGGCGCCTGGCGGGTGGAATGTAGACGATGAGCGGACGCGCTGGCCCGCGTTGAGCTGTGGGACTGACCGAGGCGCTGGTTGTTGCGCCGATTTACAAGAGACTCGATGAGCCAACTGGCAAGTGGAAGACGCTAGCAGACGGGGTCGAGAGAAGTAAGACTCTCGCGTGTTGTCGATACGGGGACAGCGCGGGAGGGAAGGCAGCGGAAGAGATGTGACAGCACCCGAGGAAGAAACCACGACGCGCGTCTAACAAAGAAGTGTCAACCCGCGATCTGAGTCTCAGTCGGAGTGGCAGAGCCGAAACAAAAGCCGAGACGTCGAGACGGGAACGCGATAGAAAGTGAAGGGGGGAGGAAGAACGTCTAGCAGTGCAACGTCTAAAACCCAAGCTCCGCGAAACGAAAGGAATACGATACTTGTACAAGATAACAAATAGGGAGAGGAGTTAGGCAAGACGAGAAATCAGGTAATACGAGTCAAAATGAAAGACTGTTTGCATGCCTGTCTGATGCACAACACGCTTAACCCTCCACTTTTCTCCCAGTGGGAACGACTCGGGGTGGGCGGACGCTAAAAGGGGGCTAGCGCGCCGTTTCCAGCGTCCCGGCCAGTCGGGGTCGCGACTGCGCCCCACTATCTCGCGGTTTCGCCGCCCCACGGCCTCCCCCGGCCCCCAGCGACAGTATCAACATCTGCGCAGATCACCAGATGCAAACAAGGTTCGAGAAGTCAAGAGTCGGATCGTGAATATTTTGTAGGTGGATGAGTCGACATTTTACCCGCTCGAAGGCAGAAGGAATAGAGTCTGACCAAGCCATTGGCCATCCTCGAACCTACAATCTGTAAGACGAATACAGCTAGGGCCTGTGTAGAAGCCCAGGACAACCCGGGCAACATCAACCCAATCGCTCCGGTCCTCACATGTAGTTATCACATGCAACACTAAAAGTGACCGCCAAGCATTCCTATTCCATCTATCGTATGAATATACATCCACCACACCAACCACCACCCCACCACCCTCGAACCTCTCAAACTTCCCAAGCAGAAGGGGGAATCCCAACGCCTAAAACGCCCGACGCTATACATTCCACCGAGCAATGCTAGCCAAACCACCCAAAGCGGGAACAAGATAAAATGAAAGCAATAAAATGAAAGTCTATAGTGAACCCCCGCCCCGAAAAAAGAAATGCCAAAAATGGTATGTTTTTCTCCCCCATTGTTCGCTTGCTACCTCCCCGTCTAGCGCTGTTGTACAAAGCCGAAAAAGAAAAAAAAGTGGTAGAGAAAGAGTGAAGGAGTGATTAAAAGGGATGTATGAGGGATCCCGGGTTGGATCCCGGGTTGTGATGGAGTTGTAGATTGTTAAGGGAAAAGAAAAGGTACTGAAGAGTGACATCGTCAAGAAGAACCGGTGCCGTCAGGGAAACCCCGTATACGCGGGACACCCTCACTTCCGCTCGTCCGCCGTATTCTGCGACGGCGTCCGCGCAATCTGGCTCCGCGAACTCGCCACATCTCCATCCCCGGACGCCGTCCGATCAATAGGCGACCACCCCGCCGCGACACCAGCCGCAACGATCCCCGCCATGACCGTCGGCGCCCCGAGCGCCGAGTTGCTCCGCGACCGGATGGACCGCGACCTCACCCTCGACTCGGGCGTCGCCGCCGCCGCGGGCCCGGACCCGAAGCTGTCCTCCCTGTCCGGCGTGCGCGGCGGCTGCGCAGACGAGTTGGTCCGCGAGTGCGACGGGCTGCGGGACCGCGCCATAAGCTCGCGCGGGTGCGTCATTGCGAAGCGGAGGTTGTTGAGGCGCCCGCCCTTGAAGCGCTTGAGGAACGTGAGCTCGTCGCGCACCTCGCCGAAGATGGGCGGGTACGCCGCGAAGGCCTCCTCGTCCGTCACCGCGAGATCGGGGACCTCGCGGCGGCGCTTGATGTAGTCGGGGATGAGCTTCAGGAGGAGGCTGTCCGGGATGAGGCGGATGACCATGCCGACGGGTATCGAGATGAAGCCGAGGACGATGGCGACGGCCCAGAGGGTCGGACCCTGTGGGTCCGACGTTCCCTCCGGGGCGTCCGCGATCTTGAAGGCGTACCCGCCGATGAAGACGATGAGCACCTGGAATCCGGCCATTAGGGCGCTGATGACGAGGAAGATGCGGTTCTTGAAGATGCCCTCAAGGATGTTGAATTCGTTGTCCAGACGCCGGTTGCTGGTTCTGCTGTTAGCCATCTGCTCCATCTCGGACTTGAAACGGCTCGAGTACTTACTTCCACTGATTAAAGATCTGCATCCAGACAAAGGTGTTGAAGACGAGGGTGTCGATCCTCGCGTCCGTAAGGTCCCACTTGCCCGTCGCCGGGAGCACCTTTTCACGCCCAAAGTAGAGGAGGAAGGTAATCGTGAGCTGATACACTGCCTGGCCCAGAATCATCTTCCACATCGTGAGCGAAATGATGAACGCGTTCCGGTGCTCCGGCTTCCGGTTCAGGACACTAGGGCGCGGCGGGTCCGTCGCCAGGGCGAGAGCAGCGAGGGTATCCATGATGAGGTTGACCCAGAGAAGCTGCACGGCCGTCAGCACCGACGTTTGGGTTGAGCTGACCACCGCAGATATAAAGGTCAGGAGGACGGCAGTCACGTTGACTGTCAGCTGGAACTGCAGGAACCGCTTCACGGCATCGTTGACTGCCCTACCCCACATCAGGGCCTTGACGATGGAGTTGAAGTTGTCATCCATCAGAATAATCGACGACGCCTCCTTGGCAACCTCCGTCCCGGCGATGCCCATGGAGAAACCGACATCGGCCATCCTGAGCGCAGGCGCATCATTCGTACCATCGCCAGTAACTGCGACAATCTCGATCCGCTCCTTGAGGCGCTTGACGAGAATCCGCTTATCCTCGGGGCTGGACCGTGCGAGAACGTGCAGGCGAGGAATAATCTGCCCCTGCTCGTACTTGGACAGGTTCCGGAACTCGGGGCCCTCCATGACGATGCTGTTGGGTTGAAGAATCCCGCACTCCTGAGCGATAGCCTGAGCGGTGAGCTTGTTGTCGCCGGTGACCATCCTCACGACGACGCCGGCGTTCTGGCAAACGCGTACGGCCTCGGGCACTCCCTCCCTCAGGGGGTCCTGGATGCCAACCATGCCGGTGAAGACCATGTCCTCAAAGAGGTCCTCGAACACAACCTCGTTGCCGTCCTCACCCCGTCGGGCGCGGCGAGGGGGCCACTGTTCGAAGTCCCTGTAGGCGAGTCCGATTGTCCGGAGGGAGCGGGAGGCGTAGTGGTTGATGAGCTGGTTAACCGTCTCGAAGTGCTCCCCCGCCATGGGTACCGTCGCCATATCACGCGAAGGGTCTCCAAACATGCGCGTGCATTTCCCGAGGACAATCTCCGAAGCACCCTTGATGAAGAGGCGGGCCTTTCCGTTGTCCAAGGCCACGACAATACCCATGCACTTGCGGCCCGAGTCGAAAGGAATGAGCTGAAGAGTCTTGGAATTCGACCGTTCCTCGCTGACAGGACCCATACCCAAGTGGTGCTTGGCGAAGAGGAGCAGCGCCGTCTCAGTCTTGGACCCGATGAACGTCTTTTCTCCGTCCACGTCGCCCTCGAACGCGGTCGAGTTCAGCGCGACAGACTTCACAAGCAGCTCCTTCACCTCAGAACTAAGAGTGGACGCAAACTCGGAGGGCGAGACACCACTACCGGGGTCCATATCGACTGAGGACGTGTTGTCTTCCGAGGCTGGGGGCGCAGAAGAGCCGAAGCGGTGGGTCGTACCGATGGTGCCGGCCACGACCTGCATCTTGTTCTGCGTCAGAGTACCTGTCTTGTCGGAGCAAATTGTCGTGGCGTTGCCCATGACCTCGCAGGCCTTGAGATGCCTGACGAGGTTGTTGTCCCTGAGCATGCGCCTCGTGGCGAAGGCGAGGGCAAGCGTGACCGCGAGGGGGAGGCCTTCCGGGATGGCAACGACGATGATGGTAACCACGACGATGAAGATTTCCAGGAAACTCTGGCCCTTCTCGGCCGGGCTCTGGCCCGAGCTCGAAAGACCGACCAGGAACTTGATGAACAGGACGATGAAGAGAAGGAGAGCGGCGGCACCTCCGATCTTGGCGATGTACGTGGCGATAACGTTGAGCTTGGACTGGAGAGGCGTGATCTCGGGGTCTTCGTTCAGAGACATCATGGTCCTCCCGTAGGTGGAATGGATGCCGGTAGACGTGCACATGAATGTACCGACTCCTTCCATGACCCTCGCGCCAGACTGGATAAAGGGGTCAAGCTTCTTCGTGCTACCGTTGTTCCGAATCTCAGCATAGACGTGGTCGGCGGGCTGCTTCTTGATGACGTCCGATTCACCCGTCGCTTGCGACTCGTCGCACTTGACATTGAAACCCTCGATAAGGATTCCATCAACGGGCACCAGGTCACCGGGCTCGAGATGGAGGACATCGCCGACGAGGATATCGAAGACTGAAATCTCCTGAGTTGTGCCTGACCGGACAGCCTTGACCAGCCGATCCTGCTTTTTCTTGTTCAGACGGGCAAACTGCCTCTCCTTGGAGTAATCGTTGAGAGAGCCGACGATGACGACGATGGCAATAGCCACGATGATGGCCACACCCTCGACCCACTCGACCTGTGGTTCTTCCGGGTCGCGAGTCGGCGAAAAGGTCTGGTACAGTCCAACGGCCAAGGAGATGACGGCGGCAACGGAAAGGAGCATGAGGACCTTGTCATTATAGGTGATCCACATGAGCTGGAGAAGACTCTTTCCCTTCTTCACGGGTAACCTGTTGTCCTTGAAGACCCGTATCCGGTCGGCAAAGGGGTCGCCCGAGTTCGCGTTACCGTGAACAGAAGTCGACGACTGCGCGTCGGCCTCCTTGGAGTCGCCCAGGACACCCTCGTTGTCGGCCTCGGTTTCCGCCCACCGGATAGCTTGGTCGTAAGTAATTCTCTCCGGGACGCGGCCTTCGTCCATGCTCAAACCCGCCTTGCGATTCGACTGAAGACCCTTCTCCATACCCCCCAAGCCGCCGAGCTGGTAGAATGCGGCCAGGCTCTTGGGGTTCAGCATCTTGTTCATCTGACCGGGAGTGAATGCGAAAGGGTTGTTCTCAACGTCAAAGTCCGCTTCGTGGCCCTTGTCGGGTCGGAGGGCCTCCTCGTCGTTCATGATTTTGTCGTTGGTGATCTCGCTGGCCCCGTCCTTCTTAGAGGTCGAGTAGTCGGTGGAGACGGTCGTGGCTACGACGGTCTCTCCCTGCAAGGAGACCCCAGACCGGGACGCATCGTCGGAGTCGACCGAGTTCTGTCTCGACCGGATGTTGGTCGGGACGGAGAGGAACGTCGGGCCTGCCCGTTCCGCAACTCTGAGCGGGTTGGAGACGTTGTGGGGACTCGTCGGCCGGCTGTCGGTGCTATCAAAGGAGGCAGCACCGGCCAGCTCAGGCCTGTTCCCCTGGGTCGACCTCGGCGGGCTGTGCATGCCCGCAAACGAGTCTTCAGTAGTCAAACCGTCATCGGGCGGCGTGATGGGCGAATAAGACGGGGGCGCTGCGTGGGACTCCTGAGCCGTCTCCGGGGGGTTGCCGGCGGTATCAATGGTGATTGTCGGGCTGTTACCAAGGTTAGCGCTTGAGGGTCAAGCACACGGAGAGGGCACAGGCGGTTCAAGATCCGGGCTGTATACATACGCTCTGGCCCGCCGGGTTGGCTGTGGCTCTCCCTGGCCGGGAGACGGGCTTGAGTCGCCCATTTCGAGGCTTCGTCCGGTTGCTCAGTCCAGGTGGAAGGGTACGAGGCGGCGCGTTGGCGTGAAGGCGTAAAGAAAGACTGAAGGACAAAGGCAATCCGGCGGTGAGCGCGTGGACGGGGAAGAGTGCGTGGTTGCGCGACTAAAACGGGCTGGCGGAGAGTCGGTGTGTTAACCCGCGGGATGTCGGTTCGCGAAGCGGAATGCTTTAGGAAGGCGAGGTTCGGCGGCGTCGATGCCCAGGCGGAGGTCAGGCAAGCGAGCCCGTGGGGGAGCTCCAGTTATACCCGTGAGCGAAGCTTCGTACCGATATACGCGGCAGATCGTGGCGACAACTGGAGACTGACGCCTCGAGCTGAGGTGTAAAGCGGATCGTGGCTGTATCTCCAGGGTGGTGTCGCGCCGAGTTTGGCGAAGCCAACGAGCGAGCCAAGGATCGTGTTAGTCGAGAAGTCGGTCAACCTCCAGCCATGGGCTCCGGACACCTGACAACCACTTGCAGAGACAACAGTTGCTTGGGCCGGACCTAGGAAAAGTTGAGAAAAGGCTCGGGCGACGTTGGACCATTCAATTCTCGAGATGCAAATGTCTCCCGGCGCAAGGGATTATTATCCAGGCTCGCACCTTCCGCTCCGGCTTTCCAATGGGGAAGTACCTGCCCGTACCGCTCCACGAAAGAGGCTGTGCAAAGGAGTTTCCTGCCCCTCATTGGCCGAGAGCACTCGATGGAAAAGCGGGTGGCCCCGTCCAGGAGCCTGTTTCGATAGTATTGTTGGGTACCCACCGCCAAAAGAGACTTTGCTGCAGCCACCATAGTGCCAAGAGTACCTTGACATTCATTGATGGCCTCACCACTTCTTATGTACTTCCCCCGACAATTCAGGAGGCCTCTATGTTCCTCATCTTACCGGTACCTTTTTGCCCGTTTCTTACCTGGCTTTGTTTCCGCGAGCGGAGAGCCGCCAGCGCGATCTGCCGCCCCACTCCAGTCTTGCCTTTCTATTCGGTCGTGATCTCGGCCGGAGCGACGCCAAAATCCGCAGCCGATGTGGTCCAAAGACACCGCCGAGTCCACTTTAATCAGGTGGATATTGGGGAATAGCACTTGCCGCATTCGGCTCTGGCCGTGATCAGCCAATTTCATGGGCTCGTCCCGAGGCGCTTATTGAGGCATGACCGATGCTCGATACGATGATCTCATCGAGTACTATTTCCTGACTAGAATATCCGCTTTCGGAGGATACGAGCGATTCGAGGCAGCAAATAGCAGACCGTGTCTCGTAATACGGGAAGGATAGCGGAGTTTCTTACTCTCGGGGCACCTTCCCCGATCTTTCAGGGGGTCCGAGAGGCTCAGACGCTCTAGCGTGGTGAAGTTCAGCCGGATAGGGGAGGCAACCCAGCCCAGGAGAGTCAGAGTCAGTGCGAAACGGGGCAGGGCAGAGGGCGAGAAAGAACGCCTCGGGATCGCCATGGGCGATAATCAGACACGTCCAAGGCTCGGAACAACTCATCTGCCAGCGATCCGCGGGAGGGAACACCGCAGGGGTCGTTAATATCGCAATCAAACAGCATCATGCCAAGACAGGACAACAGCAGAATGTGGGGTTGATGGGGCGTTGCGCTTTTGGAGGAGATGCACGGCCAGAGTCTTCAGTGCAAAACACATGCAGGCCAATCCGAGGACGCCGGAACATGAACACCCATCGCCAGCGGGGACACTTTCAAAGGGACATGTCGTGCAGATGTCACAGATGAGCGAACTGACGCCCGACATTGCGACGGTGTGACGGGGCTTTTGTTTCATGGGTGCCCTCGGCACCTTGAGTGAGACGGATATTCCCTTCGACAACTCCTGCCGCTTCCGGCTTCCTTTGCCCAGAGTTCGGACGGCCCTCTCGCTGAGTTGTCTCAGCATGCCGAGAGTCATGCACGGGATCGGCGAAACTCTCCGGCGCCTATCGCGCTGAAGCCTAGATGATACTTTTGCCTAGGTCTCTCTCTGTGCGGCAGTGTTCCACCTGCTGTTTCCGTCGTTGACGCTGGCTCGCTCAGTGATCCAGCGGGCCTCCTACGCAGTTCTCGCCCCTCGGCTGCCTCAACCACGTCTGGCAACTGCGTAATGTCTGTCGACGCGGACTGCTGCGCCCACCGTCGCCACCTCAGTCAGCAGCTAAAGAGTCCCGTTTCCCTGCGCCGCCCCAAGACCCCGTGGAACGCGCGGTCACCGTGACAAATCCCTTGAGTAGTGAGTGCAAGTGGCAACCCCGTGAGGCGATCCCGAGGCCTGTCTCGACACGGGCAAGGCCAGGTCCTTGCGGTGGCCGGGGAGCTCGCATCTTCAACCACGCCGGATTTTGTGGGACCCTCCCTCGAGTTGCCCCGATTCAAGCTTCTCGAAGCGCCGACCCAATCCCGTCTCGGTTCCCACAGCACCCAAGAAAGCTTATTAGCTCCTTGGCCCCTGGGCGGGGTGGCGCTCTGAGCTGTCAGCGACAGGGGTTCCGCTTGGCGCCGGGTCCACCCTTAAAACAAGCAAGTATCTTCCCACCACCTGCTGCCGAGATTATACTTCATGCCACCCCCAAGCAGATCGGTACCTCGAGATACCCGGGCCCCGTCCGACGACAACGACTCGTCCGACGACGTTCGGTCTCCGCTGGTCATTCAAGGAGGCTGAGCAGCGCCTCTGACGGGCAAACTTTTCCCCCGCGACCGCTGCATCGCGTTGGCTCCTTCCCTTCCAGGCAGCGAGGGCCGCTGCAAAAAGGCCGCGGATGCCTCCCACGCACCGAGCTCGATGCCTCCCGCAGCAGAGCGAAGAGCTAAAAAAGGATCGAGTAGGCAACCGTGTCTTACCGAGCACTTTGCAACGGGGCAGTGTAGGTAGTGTCACCGGATCCTGCGCGGGCGGCTCGACACGCGCCATCTTCCACTTTGGAATGATGAGCTTCGGGTCGCGGGCGATACGCCGTCGCTGAGGGGGCTGGAATCCTCTTTTCGATCGACGGGCGTTCAGGCTGCGACGCCCGGCGGTTGGGATGGCCTGAGTCTTGTGGGGTGCAGGTGGAATGCGAGGCACAGCCCGGCCCGTGATGGAGGCCGCATGTGCGGGGAAGGGAGAGGCCTTCGGTGCTTCAGGAGCGTTGCTGCCTTGACGCTCTGGCAGATGAGGGCCAGCACGAGGGACGAGACCGTGTCAGCCTTGAGGTAAAACTCTCCTGTTCTCGCCCGGCAGGCTTCTCGTCAGTCGTAGGTTACCGTGGTGTTATGGCTCCGGAGCGTTTTTATGTCTTAATTTTTATCATCCCGCCGACATCCCGGAAGACATTGAGTCACCAATTCCTTGAGAGAAAGAGATATTTCGGGCAGCTAATAAGGGATGAGATCCGGGCGCCTCCCCGTCTCGAATCGGCCCCCAACGTCTCCACCCACGTTTATCTCCCGTCCTGGAAACGTCTGAAGTTTGGGAGGCCACGGCTGGGGTGGGATCACTAATGTTCCGGGTCGCATGCATGCCGCGCACGAGGACCGGCGCCGGCCCCTGGCCGTGCGCGATCCGGCCAAAACGCCCGGTGGCCTCGGCCAGGGGCGGAGGGGAAACATGGGGAGGTCCGGGACCGTGAGGCTGGACGGACGCTCACGTCAGAATTGATAACATTCCCCCTGAGGCCGTCCGTCTTTTTTTTAATGTCACCGGTCTGCTGAGCACTCAGCCTCTGCAAGGGCTGCCATATGTTACTGTACATCAGTTTATTGCTGTCTTGGAACATCGCTTCTTCCAGGCCACACGATCAATCTCCGGCCCCAAAACCAAACCCTCCTATCTTCTAATTGGCTAGGTTTTCGGAACAACGACCTCGTCTGGACTTGCTTCTCCGGGAAATCAGTGTTGAAGAGAGGAGCAGTGTTCCTAACATCCCACGCCCCCAGCCGATCCAAGGTAACACCTCCACAATAGCCTTCTCTCACACATCTCTAGGTTTACTCCGGCAAGAGAATGTAAGATCTCATCAGGAGAACGTCTAAGCCCCGATCCCAACTTTCCCTCACCGGAACGAGGCATACGCACGAAGTCTATTATCATCAATACGCCCGAGTACCTCAATCACCTGCCAACCTAAGAAACGCAGGGTCCCTCCCGCAGCGAATCATATCAAGTGCGGGACGGGATCTCTCTGCGGTGTAGCACCGAGCAGATCTGCAGAAGCAGGTAGAAACGCCCTGGGGATGCACCCCGTCCTGCGGGCACCAACACCATTCGGCGGGCCACCATCCTTTCAATGTCTAAGCCCCAGTGACCGAAACCTTGCCGAGACACGGACGGTCGAGGAGTGGTGTTACTGGCGGGTATGAGCCCACGTGGGCGAGAGGAGCGTGCTTGGGCGCAGCAGGGAAAGGGTGGGACGGTGAGGAGAAATCCCTGACTCCGTGATATCATCGGGCGTTGAGCTTCACACCCAGCCACGGATTTGCATACCTCCGTATTACACATGTAGCCAAGCCCAGGCCTCAGTCTGCACACCCCACGATAATCATGCCAAGAACAGCGAAAATCTCCTCGAGACCCTATTATGCGGGTCCCTCGCCCGAGGAGGTCTAAGCCTCACTGCCCAGATGACGCGATCCATCCCTCTGCAGTAGTGGCATCGTAACCCAAACAACGCCCCCAACTCTAGAGGCGGGGGAGGAAAAAGCGTTGGAATGGGATGGAACGACCTTTTCTCTCGGGAAACCTCACCCGAGCAACAAACCGTCAACGGAGCTCTGTTTAACCCGCGGGGTCACCCTGATGCCTTCCTTCTTCGTACACTTCCTTGAGCGGAGATCGTAGACTTCTATTACACCGCCACTACCACCCACGCCATGGCCCCTCAAAACGCCCCAAGGTCAACGTCCCTCACAAGGACCAACTCCCCACTCCCCCTCCCCTCCGCCTCAACTCCAAAGAACGAGCCCACCCCAGCCCTGAGGCACTCCTCCCAGAACCCGCCCACAACCCCCTTCAGCTCCCCGCCCGTCTGCTTGAAGTCAGGGAACGCGTTGACTTCGAGCAGCCACGGCGTCCCGTCCCCGTCGACGAGGAAGTCCAGCCCGAAGACCTCGAAGGCGTTCCCCATGGGCTGGAAGTGGATGGGCATCGAGCGCGCCGCGGCCTCGAAGAGCTCGCCCGCCACCCCGCGGATCTGCTCCACGACGCGCTTCTTCAGGTCCTCGCTGAGCGGGAGGGAGTCGAAGAGGCGGACGGCGGCGGCGGAGGGCTCGGACTGCAGGCACGTGTTGGTGAGGTGCGCCTCGAGGTCGGACGTCTCCCAGGGCGCCGCGTAGTCCTTTGCCGCGAAGAGCGCCAGCATCGGGGTGTAGACGTAGACCTTTAGCCTGCCGATGCAGAGGACGTAGGTCCGGATGTGGAACTTGCGGTTGTCGACCAGGAGGGGAGGGTGGATGTAGGGCTGCGCGACGAAGTGGCGGAGGTGCGAAGTGGCGATGTTGTCGCCGTCGCCCGCGTCCTCGTCCTCGTCCTCGTCGTCAGTGTCAAAGTCCCACCCGTCAAAGACGTCCTGCAGCTCCTCCATCGTGCTGAATAGCCGGATCCCCTGCCCGCGATCACTCATCGCCGGCTTAAGGATCCACCAGTCACGCTCACTCGGCTCCTTCTCCCCCTCCCCACCACCCTCATTCTTCTCGAAACTCTCCCTCAAGTCCCACGCCTCGAGCAGCGCATCGTCCAAGAACTCGGCAAAGTCCAGCTCGAACGACTCGCCCCTCTGCACGTGCCGCCTGAGCACACTGTCCGGCTTCTTGGTGACCCACGCGTCGACCGTCGCGGAGAGGAAGTGCTTCCGCACGACGGCCTTGCGGATGACGTAGCTGTTGACGAGGCACGTGTCGCGGTGCGCGTCGGCAAAGTCCCAGTCGATGGACTCGTAGGCCGTGACGTTGAGGAGCCGGATGTCGCTGCTGGGGAGGTAGCTCGCGAGCTCGGGCTCGTCGGTGCCGGAAGCCAGGGGCGGCTTCGTAGTGAGAATGTTGATCTGCGGGTAGAGCTTCGAGAGGGATTCGAGGATCAGGGGCTGCACGTAGGCGTCGTCGTAGGCCACGACAGCGTAGATCTGCTCCTTGGACTTTGAGCCCTCGCTGCCCTTTAGGGAGAGCCCCTCCATCTTGGCTGGGACCGTGTCGTCATGAGAAAGCTCTGGACTGTATCCACATGTGTAAGATTATGGTCTATTATAAACCCCTGCTGTAACGCTTGTGTAGTGTAGTGTACATGATACGACTACACATCTAGCTGGGGAACCGCATGACCGCTCTATAGCAAAGATCCAACTAGCTCCTGCGACGCCGTTTCCGTACCGTGTTCCAACGCGCAACAGAATGAGAGCCAAGAGGAGTGTGGGGCAGGAAATGGTATGCAAATGATGCGCGCCCCGGCCGTCCTGGGATTGAGACGCGGACGTGAGGATACTTACAGCTCCAACTCCTTCGGCAAGTCGGTGGTTTGGTGCCAGAAATTGGCCTTCATGGGAGTGATGCTGCTTTTCGTCAGTAAACCTGGCCCCAGAAGACCGGTGAAGACACTGCCGTGTGGAAGCAGGGAAACTCACCTCGTGTTCCCCTCCTTGACCTCCCACCCATCAGACCCAGGGCCCGCCTCCTCGACACTCTTGTAGACGTCCCCAAACTTGGGCGCCCACTTGAAGTGCTTGTGGGTATGCCCGCCACCGTCCTTCGGCCTCTCCCCGCCGTTGGGCGCCACCTCGCCTCCCACCCCCTCGCGTATCCTCTCCTCCTCCTCCTCCACGTCCGCGATGCTCCCCTCCACCTCCTCAAAGCAGCTCCCGGGGCCCCAGTAGTTCTGTAGCATCTTCGTGAAGACCGTCTTGTTCTTCTCCACGCCCTCCACCAGCGGGATGTTGACGCTGTAGAGATCCAGGCTCGCGTCCACGGGCCACTGTTTCCACAGGGCCTCGATAACGCGAACGCTGTGTCTGCACGCCGCCTCAATAATCACGGGGTCGTGGTTCCGCGAGAAGAATGCGAAGCTCAGCGCGATGGCGCGCCACCTGCACACGGCAGCCTCCAGCGCGGCGCCCAGGGTCCCCGAGCTAAGCGCAAACACGGCCGTCGAGTTCCGCCCGTAGTTGGGCCCCGAGACCACGAGGTCGACGGGGCCCCTGTCCTGGAAGAAGTGGTGCAGCCCGATCTGCACGCACGAGGCCGGCGTGCCGTCGACCAGCACCCACTCCTCGACGTCGCCCGACGGCGACGGCCGCGTGTGCGTTGTGCCCTGCGCATCCTCGCCGTGGAGCGCGGCGCCCGGGCGGTAGTACAGCGGCTTGACAGTCTGGCCGATCATGTGGGCCTTGCCTATCCAGGAGCGCTGTGTGTGCGGGAGGCAGACGGAGACGGTGTGGCCCGCCTTTTGGAGGTGGTGGACGAGGCAGCGGACGTAGGGGGAGGAGTGGTGGCTCGGGGGCCCGTCGTCGTTGGTCACGAGGATGTGCATCTTTGCGGTTCGCGGGGTGTCCGTTGGAGCGGTTGGGTTCCGGTTCTGGGATGTTAAGGGGATCAAAGAGTCGGCGGCTTCGTGAGTCCTCTGGCGATGTTCTGCGAGCGGGGAGGAAAGGAACGCTAACGAATGCGGCGGGGGGTATTATAAGTCTGTAGACGAGACCCTGGCAGGAAACTGACAAGAGCCCGGTAATAGAAGTCACGGAAGACTGTTACAGTCAGGGCAATGAATGCATCGGGAGAGAAGTTTGAGAGGGACGAATGTGGGGTGGAAACTCCGGTTTGTTGACGATGGCGGGGTTCCGATGCCGACTAATTACGTTACCATGGCGGGGCATGACACCAGCCCGAGCCCAACCGGAGTCGCGGATCGGGCTTGACTCCGCGTCCGATATAGGCCACGGACCGCTCGCTGGGCTGAAGGCTTTCGGGCTTGGTTGCGCAGAGGCCATGATGCATGCTGTAATACAGGTCTCACCTGGCGAGGTCCGGGGTCTACCAGTTACGTCTCTTTACTATGATCTCATTGATTGATCGGTATCTAACTACATGCGTAAGCCTATATTTCCCCCCAACACTCGTTCCCTGAGACACTGCCCAGTCCTCAATGTATCTCAATCGATACTGCCATGCCTCTCCTCGCAACAATGGAGCCATGCGTCATAACACTCTGGGCGCAAAACAAGTACCAAATCCAGCGTAAAACAAAACAATCCCGAGCCGGCCCCTCTGATCCTACCGCGGGTGCCATAGCGGGTATGACTCCCAAAATGATGAACGAGTCAAGAAGCAAAGCCATATGCGCATGCCGAATAACAACCTGTAACAAGAGAAAATCATCCACCACACAAACCCGTAAGCCTCAACCGCCGAGACCCAGACGTCCCGGCTTCAGACATCTACGAGCGCATCTTCTTCGTAGCACCGGCGCTCAAACTTGAACCCGCCCGCTTGACAGACGCCCCGGCGTCCGACCGGCTCTTGACCCGCGGCCAGGAATCAAACGGGCTCGTCTGACCCCTAGCCTTCCTGACGGGCGTGTCCTCGTCGACCTTCTTGTCCCGCGCCCGCGTGACCCGTCGCGTGTCAGGCGGCGACGCGGGCAAGTACCCTGGCGCCGCGGGGGTTTCGACCTTTGAGTCCACGTCGGGCGTCTCGTACTGCGTCTGATCCTGGTGGCCCTCCGCGGACTTCGCCTCGGCGTCGGTCTCGATGTCGGTGTCGGCCTCTTCCTCCTCGAGCGCGGCCTGCGACCGCTGCTTGGGCGGGAAGAGGAGGCGCGGCTTGATGGTCGAGCGGGTCATGTGCCTGTGGGTGGGGGACCCGCTGCGCTCGTCGGAGTTGTCGTCTTCTGCGTCGGCCGGCGCGGCCTCTGCGAACTTCCGGAACATTTTCTTGCCACGGCTAAGGAAGTGGTTAGTTAAAGGGGGAAGGAAGGTGCACACAGATCAGGTCAGATACTCACAATACGTAAACCAATCCGTCCTCTCGCTTCATCGCCTCCTCGATGGTCTGGCGGCCCTCGCCGGGGACGTGCACGTGCCTTCGCTTGCTACGCCGCAGCATGGGCTCATCCTCCGCGCGGCCAGCCTCCCCGTAGAATGGGTTATCCGCGCTCACCTCCTTCTCAGGGATCCTCTCCTTCGAGTCCGTAAAGATCTCAATCGACTCGTCCTCCGCCCTGAAGCTGTCCAGAGAGACGCCCGTGTACTTCTTCGCGCGCGAACCCCTGCGGCCGGGCATGAGCTCCTCGTCCGACGCGAACAGGTTCCGCGCGACGCCCTGGATGGCCGGGTTTTTCTCGGCAGGCACCTTCTTGGGCGTCTTGGCGGGCGTGGGCAACATCCCCGTCGCGCGCTCGATGGTCGCGCTGGCGGTCCGGCGAGCGGAGGACTTGGACTTGTCGTCGGGGCCGAGCGCCGCCGCGGCCTCCGAGGCATCGTGGGCCGTCAGGCGGCCGGCGGATTTCGCGGGGTCGTCCCAGTCCATCGTGGCGGAGGTGCGGGCCTTTTTCTTGGGCGACTCGGAGGGCGAGATGATGCCTACGGATGACGATGCCTGGGCTCGGAGGGTTTTGGCGGGTCCAAAAGGGTCGGGGTTCGAGAGGGAATTGCGAGGCGGCGGGGTCCTGTTTGTGGTGCGCTGCGCTGAGATGCGTGCGGATTTGCGGGGGGAGAAGGGCTCCCAGTTGTCGCTGAATCCGTGTTTTGGGGTGGGCGGCGTGTGCAGTCTCCCGGGCGGAGGCGGCGTGATCGAACCCATGGCTGGGACCATCGTGGATTGAGTTTTCGTGGCGCTTGCCTCGTACGTTTCTAGACCGACGGGAATGGCCCTAGAAATTGCTTGCGCCGGAAATCTCGAAGCTTGGTAGTGCCCTCTGTAGGGTTCTCGGTGCTCTAGTCCGGGTGTTTGCCGTTGCTGGTGGCTCTGGAGGCTATTTGTCTGGTGACTCCGTAGGCCGTTTGTCGGTCGGTAGCTTGGGCTTTTGCGCCTCGGGTTGGTAAGGCGATTATCGATTAAAGCTCTAGTCGCAGTCTCCAGGGGAATTGAAAGCCGGCCAAGAAAAAAGAGACGATGCTGAAGATATTAATTTCCGAGGTGGTTGTGGATAGGTGATGTCGTCTGCTGAATTAGAATAGGAGTTGTGTAGAAGAAAGATAGTCGTCAGAAGGGGGGCGGCAGCCGATCGTCAGGGAATGGCTCAGCAGGTGTGTTTGCGGCGTCAACCGAAGAAAACAAAGGGCTGGGGAATGGGGGAAGTGGGTGAGGCGGACCGTTGCATTGGTGAGGTGGCTGGTGGATCCTCGGGCCCCAGTGTTGGGCGCTGCCGTTTTGCATGCCAAGTGCCCTATTTGCGGCCCACAGTTGGGGGTCCTCGTGGCCAGTCGTCGCGTCGGGTTGCCGCTACGCGCCAGTTTCGCGTCAAGTACTTGCAGCGGACCAATGGGGTGCCTTGCCCTGAAGCGTTTTCGACCAGAGGTACGCGCCTTTCCAAGGGTGCCATCTGCCAGACTGGGTGCTCATGGTGGTATTCACACTGTGTATGCCCCGCAGGGGAAGCATTCGCGGCTTCCAATTGACGATAACCCCACCAAAAGCTTGTCCACGTCAATAACAGCCTTGCTCCAGTTTCAGATACCGCGACGTCATCCCGTTACACGTGGACTTCCCACGCTCAATAACCACCCGACGACAGCCCTATCACTTGACAAACAAATCGTCGTCACTGTCGCGAGCCGCCACGATACACCGCCGCCATGTCGGACGACTCCCTAACAGAAGACATCTGGGCGTCCCCCACCGCGACCAAGGATCCGCAGCTGACGGAGCGGCCCAAGACTCCCAAGACACCGAAAACACCCAAGTCGCCCAAGACACCACACCACGAGCCGGACTCGACGTACGACCATGAGGCGGCACTGCGGAAGGAGCTGGAAGGGGTGAAGGGCGTCAACCGGGCGGTCGAGGGCATAATCAGCACGTTAGAACGGAGCAGGGGCAACATGAACGTTCGTGACTACCCCTCCACCCATTAAATCCAGCACAAAGCTCTAGATGCCATGTTTCTCTACTCGTAGACAGGGCGAGAACCCGGCGCTAACCCGGCGCTAACCACCCGCAGACCGTCTCCGGCACCGTCACCAACGCCTCGACCCTCCTAAACACCTGGACCCGCATCCTCTCCCAAACCGAGCACAACCACCGTCTGATCCAAGACCCGAACTGGAAGGGTGCGACGCAGGACGTCCTTGACGTTGAGGCCGAGGCGATACAAAAGCAGCAGGCCGCGGAGCGCAGGGCCGCGGAGGAGCAGAGGCGGCGCGAGGAGGCGAGGAGGCGCGCCGACGATGAGGAGAGGAGGAGGCAGGCGGGCACGACGGCATCGACGAGGGGGACACGGGGGGTCAGGGGGACGAGGGGCCTGAGGACGAGGGGAGGGACGGTGTCGAGGGGGGGCGCCTCTACGGGTGAGGGCAGTGCTTCGGGTATCCCGAGCGTGCGGGGGACTGGGATTGGGAGGAGCACTGGCAGTGTCAGGGGGAGGCGAGCGCGGGGGGCGAGGTAGCGGTCTTAACAACGAAAGAGAAGTTTCAAAGGAAGGTTCCTCTATGTCATGTCCCGGCGCCATGTACTCGATACCCTATTTCCCCGTCCCCACTAACGCCTTGATGAACTATACATTTACAATAAAGGTAGATAGACCCCATGACGACCGCTTTCCTTCACTTCTTCTTGAAGAAGTCACTGAGCTTCCTCATGCCGGTGGTATTAACCTTCTTCAGGTCCCTCACGCCCCGGCTCTCGAGCGCCTTCTTCTTCTTCTCCTCCTCCACCTTACGCTTCTTCTCCTCCCTCGCCTCGTCCTCCTCTTCGTCCCGCGCGTGCTTCTTCGAGTAGTCGCCCATCGACCTCAACGCCATGGCGTCGGCGCGCAGCTTGCTCAGCTGGGCTAGGTACTCCTCCAGGGCCGCAAAGTCTACATCCAAGATATTTCCGTCTTTGAGCGTCTCGGCTAGGCGCTTTGACACTTCTGCGGGTATATAGCTAGCGCATATGAAGTCGAAAGCGACCTTTATCCTCTGAAGCGCGAGGACCTCGTCCGAGGCTTGTATCGCCGATTTGACCGTGTCTTCTGTTATCGCCTCTTCCTCAGGTACAGAAGTCGCAGCGGTTGACGCACGAGACTCGGCCGAGGCCGCAGTCTCCCCCGTAGTATTCGACGCCTGAGAATCGCCAGACTCCGTGTTCGGCGTCGCGACCTCAGACCCCGACGTCTGGGTGGCCACCTCGACCGGCCTCGCCGGCTGTCTCCTCTGCGACAAGATGGGCGCCTCCAGCGCCTTCCTCACAAACTTCTCCTCCATGCTCAGCGGCAGCGACCCCTCCGCCATGCGCCTCGCCTTCTTCAGGACCTCACCGAGCAGCTTCTCGTCGCTGACACGGAACAGCGTCTCGTCCCCCACCTTGACCGTGTCGCACACGCACTCCAGCCTCGCCTCGAAGGCCTCCCGTATGCGCTCTATGCAGAGGACGGCGGAGAGGTGGGACGCGTCTTCGGGTAGGTTGTCGAAGTGGTCGTCGCTCGAGACGAAGAGGCGCTTGCCGTCGGACTTGGGCGCCGGGGTTGTGAGGGCGGGAATGAGGAGGAAAAGGGGGTCGATGGGGGTCGCGACGTAGAGGTCTGCCGCCTTGGATATCTGGCCCTCTGTCTGCGGGGGACTCCGTGCTGGCTCTCCATCTTTCGGCGGGACGGGCGTCTCGATTAGCCAGCTGCGAGGGGTGGCTTTGGGAGCGGAGATGCAGGTGAATTCGTAGAGACCGGTTTCCGGGCAGGCGAGGTAGCGCGTCGGTTTCGAGTAGCGGGGGTTGGGGAGCGTCACGACCTTGGCGTCGGGGGATGCTGCGCGGGGGAGGACGAAGAGCTTTGGCGGGTTGGTCGTCTGCGCGGGGAGGACGTGGGCGGCTTTGGAGTCGGCGGTTACGGCGGCGGGCTCGCCGGAGGCCGCGGGCTTGGATGACCGTGTTTTCGCCATGGGATGGAGAGTTGAGTCGGGAGTGAGGGTGGGCGAGGGTGAGCGAGGGTGACGGAGCACGAGGTCGTTTGCAAGTTGTGAAGACGTTCAATGGGTTCGATCGACCTGCTTACTCGCGGCGCGCGGTGGGCATGGGCGCGTTGTGACCAGGGTACCGTGCGTTGAAATTTCGAGACTGTATACAAGCAGATGAAGAGGACGGCTTGTTTCAGTGGACTTTGCGCGTCTTTGACGCGTCGCGTCGATAATCAATTTATGCGACCAATCTACGCGCATCCCGGGTCTCGGCGTCCACAAAAACAGGAACCGTTTGAAATCCTCCGCGAGAAACCAACGGATACATCACGTGCGAATTTACATGCGAAACAGTCCTGTGAAGCGACCTGTCGTCCTGCGTTGCCATTTCTCTTGACGGTGTTTGACGGTACCGACGCCGAAGCTAGAAGTAGCTGGCCAGGCCATAGACACCCCGCCAAGTACGAGCCAAACGGTCTTTACCACATCTGCCCATCCCCGACCCTTTGCGGGCTCCCAACCTATTCGATCGGCCCTACGGAACACTATCCCATTACAGCGCGAACCCACCGAGGCTCGTCGACCGGCTCTCTCCCGGCCTCTTTCCGACACCGAAAACCGGATTGCGATTCGGGGTGGGCGCCTCTGACCTGGTCTCCTTCGAGAGCGAGAGGCCCTGGCTCTCCAGCCAGTGGACTCTTTTGCCACAGCCACCATCATGCCGCGATGTATGTGGGAATCGCAGCAAGCGCTCCTCTCCCAACCCAGGAGAAACCGCTAACCATTTCCAGCCCAGCCTCCCGCCGAGCCCCAATGGCCACCCCGCTCCCCCCACGAAGTCCTCCTCGGCACCCCGGGTGGCCGCGAACGAATGCGCCGACTGGCTGACCGGACGTCGCCATCCCCGTCACCGCTTAAGCAAAGGAGAGGCTTGAATGGCGCGTTGGGATCTCAAACCGAGAATATGGAGAATGACGCTGGAGGTGCCGAAGAAGAAGAGGACGAGGAGACGCTACAGCTCAAGCTACAGGAGATCCAAGCGCGCCTGAGGTTGAAGAAGCTACAAAGGGACAAGTCCAAGACGCAATTGACAAGAGCGGACGACGGCGCGCCGGCTGGCCCGCAGCGTGCCTTACCGGCTCCGACAACCCAGCTGCTACGGGATAAGCCCCGGCCGGCGAGCGTCCTGGATCGCCCATCATCTTCACAGCCTACCGTGATCCCTGCCTCCCCCGTCCGGAGAGCGAAACCCCCCGAGACCCAGACCTCCCCCAGTCGCGTCCTCCTAGGAATCGACAAGGGCCGAAAGGCGAAGGACATGTCGCTGAAGCGTGCGCCTGGTTTACGGAAGCGCGACGGCCAGCCCAGCCCGTCGGGATCCAGGTACCTCGCAAGCTCCATTAACCCCACCAGCTCGTCACAGTCTTCTACGGAGCCTCCCCGACCCCGCAGCTTCAACGAAAGACTGGCGGCAGCGAGGACAGAGGAGGAGGAGAAGAGGGAGCGGCAGGAGAAGATACGGCGGATGAGGTCCAACGCCTTTGGCATATCCAAGGACGAGATGGAGGAGCTTAAGACTTCGGCGGTGGAGATACCCAGCGTGGAACTACGGCCGCCGGAATTCTCGCGCGAAGATATCCTGCAGGGGCGTTCCCAGCCTGCTCCTCAAGGCGGCCGGCAGAGGAGTAACACCACTTCCAGCATTCCGACTTTCACGTCGGGACTGTCGAACCCCAATACTTCCGAGAACCGGCCTTCCACTGGTGGCGCCGAGTCCGAATCGTCCTCGTTCGAGTCATATTCGTCGTTTCACCTATCACGGAGGATCATGCCCCACGGCACGCTCGCGCGCCAACTGAGATGCAAAAAGGTGCTTGGCATAAAAGATCTGCTCCGTCAGGTAAAGGCGCCAGAATATGAGCTGCCGGATATCGAAGAGGACATCGTCGTGTTCGGCATCGTGGCAAGCAAGTCGGAGCCCAGGGCCCACAAGCCCCCGGAAACCGGCACACAGGCCCCGGACCGGACGAAGTACATGGTCGTTACCATCGTCGACCTCGAGTGGGAGCTCGAGCTCTTCCTCTTCAACTCGGGCTTCACGCGCTTCTGGAAGATTCCCGAGGGCACGGTAGTCGCCATCCTGAACCCGACCATCATGCCGCCCCCGCGCGCAAAGGTCCACTCGGGCAAGTTCAGCCTCGTGATCAACTCGGACGCTGACACCATCATCGAGGTCGGGGTGGCGCGAGACCTGGGCTTCTGCAAGTCAATGAAAAAGGACGGGCAGGTCTGCAACTCGTGGGTGAATAAAAAACGGACCGAGTTCTGCGAGTTCCACACCAACGAGGTGGTGCGAAAGACGCGCCAGGGGAGGAACGAGCTTAACCAGATAGGCTTCGGCGGGGAGTATAGGCGGAACAAACCGTTCGTCAAGAAGGCGAAGGCCGACGACGGGAAGCCAAAGCAAGGCGGGACGTATGACCGGGAGACGGGCACGCACTGGTTCGCGACCAAGTCGATGAGCTCGGCGGCGCTTATTGACGGTGTGGCGGACAGGAAGGAGAGGGAGGAGGCGCTGAAGAGGCGGGTTATCGCCCGCGAGAAGGAGCAGCAGATGATAAAGGCGCTGAGCAAGGTCGGCAGCGGCACGGGGCAGGAGTACATGCGCTCCGCCGGGACAAAGCCGACAATTTCGAGTTCGAGTTCCGCCGCGTCGTCCGGGCCCGCCCCTCAGGGCCCTTCACTACAGGCGAAGCAGCCCGACGCGAGGGAGCTCGGGCTCGTCGGCGTACGAGGGAAGCCCACCGTCAGCCTCAGCCCCGTGAAGCGGAAGCGGCCGGATAGCTCCCAGTCGCTCGCGTCCACGGAGTCCGGGGGTGGCGGGCTGGGGTGGGGCGGCGGGCTGCGGGATAGGCTGTCGCGGATGAGGGCGGGGGAGAACCTCGCTCCTAGGAGGGAGGCGCGGTCTCCGGTCAAGAAGAAGACGAGGTTTATCACGGCCAAGGGGATACGGGAGGCGGGGAGGGAGAGCCTTGGTGAGGAGCTGACTAGGGGGGTGGACCTAGATGACGATGATGAGTTGGTCATCCTGCGGTAGGGGGAGCTCGTGAGGTGGGCGCCTGAGAGGTCCGTCCTCTGGATTAACCTTTCTATGCCCTTTTCATAGCTTATTTTCGGCTTTTCTTTTTGGTGCATCATGGCTGGAGTTAGGGGTAACAACTGTATATATAGGGGCTACGAAGCAGATCAATGACTACATGGGTGACGCATGCGGCCGTACGGGTCAGCACTGAGCATCACCGGTTCCTGTCGTGACAAGGGTCAACGGAACAGGTCTAAACCAGGTCATTATTATTGCTATGCGAACCATTCGGATCCAGCTATTACGTCTTATACACCGCAACATAGTCCACCTCCATCCCCGCCTTCTCCCCCTCCTTCGTCTTCTTCCCCGGCGTGCTCTTCTGCGCAATCCCATCCGGGAACGCGCCGCCGACGGCAACATTCAGCAGCACCATTTTGGGCCCAGCGCACAGGCTCTTCCACGCCTTCCGGTCGGCCACCTCATTCTCCGAGATCTGGAAGGACTTGGAATCGTTGACGAGCCAGGTGATGCGCTGCGGCTTCGATGAGCGGTCTATCTCTAGCGCGAGGGTGTTCCACTCGCCGCGCTTAAAGGGGTACTCCTCGCCCAGTCCCATGGGCTCTTTGCACGGCCCACCCTGCGCGTCGCCGCAGTGGACGGTGCCCCACGCGCGGCCCTCGCCGTTGGAGGACTCCATGATGTCGATCTCGCCGACCGCCGGCCAGTTGTTGTAGTCTCCCCGGTAGTCGCTGCCGAGCAGCCAGAACGCGGGCCAGATGCCCAGCTAGGAGTCGCGCTCCGCGTCGCCTAGCCGGAGCTTGCCCTCTACGAGGAGCTTCCCGCCGTCGGGGCACTTGAAGTCGTGGTCAGACGTCGTCTCGAGGCGCGCCGAGGTCCAGTCGGAGTCGGAGTGGAGTGGCACGATGGATAGGGTGCTGTCGGAGAGGTAGACGTTCGACTCGTCGTCCGTGTAGGTCTGCGTCTCGCCGGTGCCCCAGCTGGGGGCGCCGCCGGGGTAGGAGGTGCCCTTGTTGAGCTTCCAGGCGGAGGTGTCGAGGGATGAGGAGGTGAAGTCGTCGTAGAAGAGGCGGGTCTTGTAGCCCTTTGGCATTTTGGGGTCGGCGGCGGCGAGGGGGAGGAGGTAGAGGAGAAGGGGGAGGGTGGGTGACGTGTGTAGTCTCATTGTGATGTTGGCCTCTGTTCCGTCTAGGGGTTTAATTGGGTTGAGGTGGTCTGTTGTCTTGTGAGGAGATAGTGGAGTTCAACACGGTGCCCTTTATAATGTTCCTAGATGATATGAACGCGTGGTAAAGCCAGGTGGTGGCGCGACTTACACACCGCGAGTAGCCATTAAGCCAGGGTAAAGCTGGACGGTGGCTTAACTTACACCGTGAGCATGAAGTGAGGCTTTTTAGTGGTGGCGCGACTCATACACGGGCGTACAAGTCAGGTCCCCAATGGCGGCGCGAGTCGACGACGTGCTGTGAGCGGGAGCAAACGTCCTCGGCGGTGGCGCGACTTGCGCCATGGCGTAGCCATCGAGATATCGTCCCAATACCGTCGCAACGCTAAATCCATCATCCATAGCACCTTTGCCTCTGCTCCCCCACGTTGACCACTCGGCAGCTATGTTAGTCGAACGCGTCTTATCCACTCAGAGATCAAAGATGGCGATTCTCCTGCCCACTGCATCTTTAGCCCC
This sequence comes from Scopulariopsis brevicaulis, assembly GCA_017657125.1. NCBI lineage: Eukaryota > Fungi > Ascomycota > Sordariomycetes > Microascales > Microascaceae > Scopulariopsis > Scopulariopsis brevicaulis. The sequence continues at coordinate 26,537 of JAGFNX010000190.1, forward strand.
AACCACAAGAAACCTCCCGGAGACCTTGCCCCGCCCCAACGAGTCGGGAAGTCCGATCAAAGAGCGGAGATTAGCGCCGTAGTGTATTTTCTCGGTCGCTCCCGGGATTCCGGTACCCTCATGAGCGTCTTCTTTTCCATCATGGCTGGGATAATGATTAGCTACCCCAAGGGCTGTTCCCTGAGTCGAGACATATCTGTTGCTCCAGACTACATACACCTGCGCCCTTCGATCGTGGACGCTCACTCGCATCCTCACCACCACTGACTGGGGAGCCGGGAACACCCACCAGCGACGAGAAACAGGACAGATGACACGGGACAAAGCGTGGAAACAGTGATAACTAAGCTAAAGCACGCTCACCCGCAGATGTTGAAAAACAAAGGCCGTTGCGTCTATGGTCGTCACTACATACCGATGGATCAAGCAGAAGCACTTCCCCCCAGTCCGAGTTTCCCAATCTATCCCGGCATAGCATCCATCACCCCCCTTCCATCATCACCTCCCTAATCTGAAGGAAATATGAGCGTAAGAGATCGTAATGCAGTAGGAGAAAACAAACGCGCCTCCACTCTAAGGATAAGCCATCCACTCCATTCCTGCCCGGCAACACCTCGCGCGCCAACGGAGCCCAAAACGCAACCCCGGAACCTAGTTCCCATACATTTCGTCGTCGCTGCTATCGCTCAGACTCCGCGGGCTAATTGCCTCACTCACCTCCGCCGACGGCAGCCCGCTGTACCCCTCGGACGAGAACCACTCCTGCGCGCGCGCGAGCGACGGCCCGCTCGTCGAAAGCCGGGGCACACCGGGATTCATGGCCGCAATGTCGGACGAGCTGGCGCTGCGGCTAAGGTCGGGCTTCTCGGGAAGCTTCTTCAGCAGGCCGGTGCTGATGTCGAGCATCGTCATGGCGAACGCCGTGAGGCCTCTGCCCTCGCCGGGTTTCGCGCTGACGCTGAGCGTCCACCGGTACTCGCCCAGCCGCCGACGGTACCACTCCGCCTCCTCCTTGCCGGGGCTTGTGGCCCAGAGGAGGGAGCCAAAGGTGCCGATGAGGGCAAAGTTCGTCTTGGAGGCAAAGTACCAGAATGCCTGTAGGTGGTTCGGCGACAGTCGGTTGACAAAGTCCATGGCAGAGATCAGCCGCGCCTTGGCCGCGTTGCGGCATATGTGCTGGAGATACGAGTCGGCGCCCGTGGTCGCCGCGAGCGACCGGATGATGCGGCGGTGGAGCGTAATCTCCGTCGCGAAGTACGCCAGGTGGAGGAAGCCGACGCTGGAGAGCCGGCCCCCGGGGACGCCCTTAACGGAGTAGGTCGAGTCCATCCGGATGGACGACGGCAGGCTTGAGAACCACTCCTTCAGCTTCAGCTGGACGGGTTTCGCCAGGGACAGCACCGTCTGCGTTCCCTGTGGCCCCGCGTTCGCGACCGCCGCCTGCGCTTGTATCGTAAAGAAGGTGTCGAGTATGTCCGCCAGAATCTGCGTGAGCCGCATCATGCAGAGGAATATCAACCGGCCAGCTTCAATCTCCCGCTTCTCCTCAAAGTCGTCCTCGTCCCAGTCAACGTCAGGGAAGTCCCTTTCCGTAAGCCCCTGTACGGCCCAGTTCGAAGGGAAGATGTGCGACGGCCGACCGTGGACGAGCGCCCCCCATTTGTCCTGCATGTACAGCGCCCACGCAAGCCTCTTCCTCAACCCCTTCTCCCAAGGGGGAATCTTCCAAGCCGTGCAGTCGAGATGCAGTCCAAGTTCCTGTCCGATGGCCACTAGCTGCGCGGTCGGAGCCCATTGGTCCCCCTCTGGCCGCTGGGAAAGCAGCAGCCCTGCCTGAACCGTAGACAGCTTCGGTCGATACATCGCATCGGCAAGTGTCGAGCGCACCAGGGTCTCCAACGCGCCGACATCGGGTTTCGGATAGTGAGCTAGTTCGGCCGAATGGTCCCACCAGTTGACAGCAATGAGATAGACGGCGGCGAGGAGTGGGGGTGAGAATTCGCGGTACGACCGGTCATACTTTTCCAGGAACACGCCCTTTTGTATTATCGGGAACGCTGGGTGTACGATCCTGAAATACAGGTCGATAAGGCGTCGCCCGTGTGGTGCAACCAGTCTCTCAATGTCCTCGACGTCTTGAAGTTGGTGTTCATAGCCGGGCGTGACTGTATCGGGAAGCATTAAGAATGTGTCGTCCTGGCCAACCCTGCGCAGCGTGCCCCTAGCCAGCAGGCTCTCATCTTCGGGGTTGAAGGGGGAAAGGTTGATGAGGGACGGTTCGAAATCAGTCGTGGGCCCGATGTACTGGCTGTGCCGGTCATCCTGCATGCCGAGCGTCCGCTTCAGTAGTGTTGGCCCGCCGACGTTGGCCATGTCTTCGAGGAAGGTTGAGCTAGCGGCTGGGGATGAGAAGTTGGAGTTCGGCAGGCGCCCCCTCCCATTTTCAGTCCTGATCGGTGAACTGCGTGGCCATTCATGTGTTAGAACCAGTTGAGAGCTTCGGTATCGATCTGGCCGCGTGGGGTGACCGGTCGCTGCAAGGAAATAGCAAGGGCAGGTTGCAGGGGGAGATAAAGGCAGCTTCATGGTTGGTGGCCGTGATGAGGTACAGACACCAGCGTGTGTTGGAGTGCCACGTTGATCGACGCGGGCATCTGTGAGTCCATGACGCGTATATTTATATCCTCCCAGTACTCCCATACATGTTGCGTAACAGTAGATAAAGGAGGGAGAGGAGCGGAAGCAACAACACGATAACGATAAAACTCAGTAACACAAGCGGCTGCAACTACTTACCTTCGCTTTACGAATCCGTTATCTGTAGCATTCTTGTTTAACTTCCGTTTCCTGGGCTGCGGGCTTAAAAGGAGGGAGCATTCGGAACCGCTCCTCTGGCATGGAACACAGGCGTCTTCGTCGTCACTCACGGTGGTACACCTGAGGTGCAGCTTGCGGCAGGAGTCGCAGGGGCCGGCGGATGGAGTGCTGGCGAGTGAGTGCGGTGTTGAGAAGTCAAAGGAGGACAGGCTCCCCTTGCTCAGATCGAACCTGCCGGGACCTTCCTGCTGGTATGCTTGGCGCCGGCTGGTCGATCCAGATAAGGACGCAGAGCTGGCTGCCGAGGCTTGGGGTGCCGCGGGCTTCGGAGCAATGGCAATTGGTGCCGTTCGCGAGACGGCCGGCGAATGAGACATATTGATACTGTCGACTGTCGTACGGGGGAGGATCGCAATCAGATCAATGATTGGAACGGTGTAGAAAAGCGTTACCCGTGGGTAGGAGGATGGAACAACTGTCCAGAGAGTATGTAATGGTAAGCAAGTGAGCCGTTGTCACTCCCACTACAGAAATCTCGATTGGCCCTCTAGCTGATCAGCCTGACGATATCGGTTTATCTGCTTTGATAAGTTATCAAGGGGGTGTGGAACCCAGCCGACGAGTAGTACGGCCGGAATGTACGTCAGTAACGGCAAATCGCTCATCCAACAGCCGGAAGATTGGCTCCACGAACACTATGTCGTTGACTAGAGTCTCGCGGGTGAGGATGAATGACTAGTTCCTGATGGAGCCGGAGGACGGTGCAGGTGAAGAGCCCCGAGGTTCTTGTCAAGCTAGTATTCGCGCCACTCTCACTGAAACGGACTTTTCTCCGTAGACTCGTCTCCTCAAGTCGCCGTTGACGAAACTCGCGTCAAAGAACGGACCTTGGCTTCCCCGGTTCAAGTCGAGGACAGGGACCGCACCGTCTGGCGTGTAACGAAGTTCGGGTGAGGGCACAAAGACTTCGTTCGAGTGCCCACGTCACAGGCGCCAACCCGTCAGTCCGACAACGACGATCGAACAGAACAATGCCAATCTACCGGGGATACCGGGCGCTGGCGGACACCCTGGATGGGGGATGCGATACTGTCTTACCAAACCGTTGCAAGGACAGGGCCGTGCAATTGGTGTGGACAAGACACGGCACCGAGGCACTCCGAAATCACGAAGCGAGAACCAACGAAGTGTCTCGGTGGCTTATGCCGTAGGGACGATAAGGAGCCAAAATGTGATAGGGCACGATATAAGCAGAACGGGAGTGCTTATTAGAGAGGGACAGCCAAGCACTCGACTGTATCTCCAGGCGCGTGGGTAGACTCGACGATGGCCCAAGCTTTGGGGCACGAGTGGGTGTGGGTTGTTGAAGACGGAGCTGACGTCGCTGCTGATGCTGGTCTGCGAGATGGAGAGGATGGAAACAGCCGCGCTGTTGAAGGCAACGGCGGGATGGATGAAGGGTCTCGATATTCCGCCGTTCCGGATTGGTGGCTCCCGGACGGGGGCCAAGGAGGTTCCAGGAAGGGAAATTCGGTTTGCGGGGGAGGGGTGTCTGATTAGGTGATAAGGGAGAGGACGATGTGAGTGGCTGATCGACGTCACTGACGACGTTCTGATGAGAGAGAAGACGGCGTGGGGATAAAAAGGGAGCCGTAGAAATCCGGTTTAGGGGAGATAGTGGAATTGGCTCTTGTTTTTAAGGTTCTTGGAGCTGTGGAGCCGGCCGTCCTCAGTGTGAGATGGAGGGGCGACCATCAATTAGTGTGCAACCCAAATATACCAAGGGTCTGGCGTGAGCAAGAAGAGCAGATGGAGGGGTTGGGAAGGGCGAAGAAGGTCGGGCGGGCTGGGCGAGACGTGGTAAAATAACAGGGCCGATAATCTTGGACTGTGTATGGTAAGTAGGGTGGGTACTCATGGAATACAAAGAACCGTCACCATAGGACGACAAGAAAGGGCGAGGCCAATCCGCCTGGCTAGGCCGGTCTCCGTATTACGGAACAGTGCTTGGGACCAAACCCAATGGACTGAGGATGACGTTGTTTTTTTAGTCTTGGTAGGTGGATTCGGGGATTCAATTACGGCATAGAATGAGCGGGGGACTGGAGCAAACAATTACTCTACGCCTGGGCCCATACGGTAGCTCCTTCCCCCAAGCGCCGGCATCCTCAACACCTGAAAATCAGTCGAGGCAGTCGCGACTCGCAAGGCGCGGGCCAAGATCACAAGGCTACGCACAGCACAGGCACGGTGACGTCTGGGAAGCCACACGCCTTGGGCGGCAATCGTGGGCCCACGATCCGTCAACCCTCGCCCTCTCGTGGCTCGTGGGTCTCCCCGGGATGCAGGGACCTGTCCTTGCTGGCATTGCTGATACGGCTAAATCGCTGACGCTGGGGGCGGCCAATGACAGGGAGGCACAATCTGACCTGTTACGTACGGGAAAGGGAGCCGGGGGTATCATCGCATGGTCCGGGGTCAACCAGCACACAAAACGAGGGAAAAAGTCGACCTTGTCAACGGGAGCAGGAGCCGGGAACGTCGGGCAAATGAGCGGGAAAGAGGCATCGCGCTTGCATTCCGATCTTTCCCGATAGCATGTAACAGTAGGCCCGAGTCCTCCTGCATTGTCCGAGGTTGATGTGACACGCAGCAGCCCGACGATGGGCGTCTTATCGGTTTTGTGTGTTAGAAAAAAATACCTAATGGGGCGCCGGCCCGGCCAGATAGGACGTGTGAGAAGGGAAGGAGCCACGGTAGTGGCATTACTCCGTGTCAAACAAGTACGTCGCATGCGTGGGATCCTCCCTCCACTAATTACTTGATACATCGCCTTTCCCTCTTGGTATTGTCCCCTGGGGTGTAGGACGGCTCCAGCCTAGTCCCGGGGAACTTCATAGACGGTTGAAAGGGGCGCGCGAAGGACATCCCAAACCCAACTGCGCACCAGTAAGAAAAGCGGCAGGAAAGTTGGATGGATGGAAAGAGTCTCCGCTCTGGGGCGGTACTTCGCGGGAACCTGCCAGAATTTTATGACGCCCAGTGGTTTATGTAGCTTGAATCCGAAAGGGGTGAATGTTTTGATTGTGGGCCGGGTGCCGCGTACCTGGGGGCGGTATCCCAAGAGTCCTTCAGAAGTACCGAGATAGCGGAGCAAATCTGGGAGGCACGCCCAATGACAGCACAGGCAATTACTGCTTTTGGTGTGCCCGCCGCTGATACTTTTAACGTAATCCATAATCAGGGAACGGGGTCCCTCCTTCCACATCTTCGGAGCATGAAAACCGATCGCCAAGAGGAGCAATGCTGGGCGTTGGGGCTTCTCCGGTTTCCGCAGAACTCCGCCGCGACTCGGAGCACCCGTCGACAACACTCGCGGCTTGTCTTGCGCCCTTGCCCAAGGCAAGGTTGATAGGGTAATGCCAAGCCGGTGCAGATACCCCCACACTGAACGGATGCCGATGCTTCAAGACCGCCCCTCCGCCTTGGTCATCATCGGTCGATATTATTAACCTCCCCGGGTTACCGTATCTGCCAGGAACCGGGCTGCGAGTGCTATGCTGTTAACGGCGTGGTCGACTTACGATATTGGGCAGTCGTTACCGACAGCTCGGTCGCCAGAACCCCTTCCCTCCTTTCCAGGCTTTCAAATCTTTGACGATGAACACCCTGACGAGACCATCCCGCACCCCACCAACCTCGCCAAACGCCCCTTGCATCCCGCCAATCCCGTCGCTTTCGAAAGAGCTGGCCGTGCTGCCGTCCCTCCACCTTACCCTCCATCCATCCAGAAGCACCGACGCCCCGAGCCACTCGCGTCCTGTCCGATGCGACACCGCATCCTGCGCTTACGAGCCCAAATCTGGCACCGCGCATCGGCGGAAAGGGTGGGAGCGGTCAAGGCGGTTTGTAGACAGGATAGGGGAACCGAACTTCACCGGCTGCCTTCACGCCCTTGTTGTCGCTTGGCTCTGTTGATAGATCCGTCGCTGAGCGCGGCAGAGCTAACGGAACAATCTCGGGGTCCTGGTGAAAGGGGGGAGCAATCTCTCGTCAATCTGCGGCTTCATTTCGGAATTCGGGTACGTCGTTAGGATTGCGCAGTCTAACGCCTTGGCTTTCTCCCTCGTGAAGGACATGTCTATTTCTTTTACTCTACTGTCAGAGCCACGTTGGCTGGTCCTAGTACGGACAGCCAACTAGCGTTCTAATGCCATTAGTGGGCTTATCCCGAGTGACAGGCTAGATATGTGAATGGGAGACTCGTTGGTTCTTCCAATCGAAGAGACTGAACCTTGAGACCCGTTTCTAGCAGAGGACTCTCAAGCATCATAAAGACGAGCCGGAAACCTTGGCCCGGCTCCGAGCGGTTGCCGGATCCGTCTCCATGTACAGCTCGGTCAAACCTGGCTATCCTCGGAGCCATACCCTCGTCGCTTCTTGTTCCCGCAAGTGACCAGTCATCGGGTATGCTCTGTAGCGCGAGGTAGGCTAGGGATAACTGGTAGCTGGCTAGGAGAAGCAAGTGCTTCTGGTTTGAATCTGCGCTTCCTTGCCATAGATTGTAAGACACATAACGATCATGGGCTTTGACAATTAATGTACTTGAAAACAATGAAGCTGATATTGAAACCAGTCCCCCCTTTGTCCGTCCAGCCCTTTCTCTGGTGAGATCGCACCACCCTATATCCTTTGTCCATAAAAAGAGCCAACAATAGCACAAAGACGCTAGATAGAGACAACAGGCTCGTGTCGTTCTTTATCCAAGGTTATATATAGCTCTCTTCGCTCGCCTCTAGACTCCATACTCGACAGACAACACGCTTAAACAGAGATATACAATCGGAAACCACTGGCACTAACACCCCGAGCTATCATCTTACAGAAACCTTTCCATTAAGGAACAAGAATATTAAACCCGAAACAAAACAGAACCGGAAACAGGAAAAAGAGGCAGAGGAACAAAACAGCAAAGATGTGCAAAATGGGCATATGCGAGGAATACTGCATCCCGTGCGACAAGCTGGTCAACGACGCGGGGCGCTTCGCGATACCATGCCAGGCCGCCGTGGCGAGGGACAAGCTGTGCGCGGTGCTGGGGCCGGTAGACACGGGCGAGGTGCGGAAGTGCCTGACGGTATGCGTTGAGTGCTTCCAGTTGTTGGATAGCTGAGGGGCGGAGCGGAGGGTGGGAAGTGCGCGGCGCTTCATCGGTTCGGGAAGTTGTCATGAGGGAGATAAACATTGGGCGGGAGCATGGAGTTTCAAGACAGCATTGCGCATAGCGACGGGTATAAAACAATACAGTTCATCGACCACATATAGCCCCAACGGTATCAAGGGGGCATACGGGAGACACATGAACGAAACATATGGATAAGTGTAAAATTTCCAGGTATTATTAGACAACAACATCCCGTTCCGAAAAGTAGGTTAAGAAAAACCATAAAATCTTCTTCCCCTCGTCTACCAACATCCACCGAAATCAAGACTTTCATACAAAGTAAAAAGGTAGTAGCGGACACGCATTTGTAACACTTGACACCGAAACAAGTTCAAGTTCCTTCTCCATCCCCTTGTACACCAACAAAACCTTTCCCACGGAAATCTAAGGAGAGCCTTAGACGAGCGTGACGCCGGGGAGGTCGCCGGGCGCGGCGCGCTTGGAGAGGCACTTGCCGGGGCGCTCGGGCGCGGGCTTGGCCTTGACCTTGGTCTCGCGCGACTTGCCGAAGGTGGGGAGCTCGTCGGGGCGCTTGCTGGGGGTGAAGTCGAGGTCCTCGATGGTGAGCTCGTAGTCGGTCTCGACGAGCTTGTGGGTAATGACCTTGCCGTCGGGCTGTGGTGCTTTGTCAGTACGTTGTTTCCTTCTCTTTCCTTGCCTTCCGAAGAGGGCGGTAAGTAATGGGGAGGGACTTACGTGAATGAACTCGACCTGGATGTTGTCCTTGATGACGTCGACAGGGTTCCTGATCTTGCCGTTGACAAGGTCGGAGATGAGACCCTTGAGGAGACCGAGGACGCCGAGGACCTTGCGGAGCGAGAACTCGCCGGCAACGTAGCCGTCGTGGGGGGTAGACAGGACAGCGAACGAGCCGGCCTGCTTGCCGCCGACGTAGACGTTCATCTCCGAGGGCGTGGGCAGGTTGCCAGCCGCGATCTTGATCTTGCAGACGTACTCGAGGCCGTCACCGATGTCGATGCCAAGGTCGGGCAGGTCGGGGATCAGGTCGTCGGGCACGGTGGGGAAGGGGCTACCGCTGCCGCTACCAGGAAGCGTCGAGTTGAGCTCGGGCAGCTCGGGGAGCAGCTGGAAGTCGTCGTCGGGGGTGCCGGTGCTGGTCGGCTGCGCGGAGAGCGTGGCGCTAGGGATGCCAGTGAGGCCACCAGACACGCCGCCAGTGACGCCGTCAGCGGTCTCGGTGGCGGACGCACCGCTCGTGGGAACGGAGGCGGGAACCGAGATGGAGTCATCGGCGGAGAGGTCCGTGCCGGGGAGGCGGCCGAGGTCGGACGAGACGTCGCCGGTCGACTCAGGGGCGGCCGAGGAGAGCGAGATGATGGACTCGGGCATCGAGGCGCTGCCGGTGGGGATAGCGGAGCCGGGGAGGCGGCCGCCGGTGCTGGCGGGGGCGGTGGGGCCGGGGATGCTGGGCGTGACGACGTCACGGCCGCCATCGCCCGAGTCGGGGCCGTACATCCTGTTTACGATGGAGGCCATCTGGCGGCGGCGGTCCTCGGTGCTGCCAGAGCTTGAGAGCTCGGGGTAGGTGTAGCCGAAGGTCTCGCAGTCGATGACGTTGGCCGAAGTGAAGTCGGACTGGCCGGGCCCGTAGAAGGGCAGGAGGGGCGACTCGCCGTCGATCTTGGTGCCGGGCGAGATGGCAAAGGTACCCTGCGAGTCGTAGGCGGGGTTCAGGACCTTCTCCTGGGGGTAGAGCTCCTCCCACATAGCCCAGAGGCGGTCGACGTTGGCGTGGTGCAACATGCTGCGGGCGTTTGTTAGCTTGGCGGCCCAGGTGGACTCGGACGAGTGCGGCAATTGCTTACAAGAGGGGATCGAAGGCACCCTCCTGGGTGTAGGCGAAGTGGCTACCGCAACCGGCGCGCATGTGCACCGAGTTGTGGGGCTGCTCGAAAGAGACGACAGCGCCGGAGCTACCCATGGAGCCGACCTTCTCGAAGGTGTTGGACCGGGTGAAGGCGTTGTACTACCAGTCATGTCAGTGCCTTGTTTCATCGTCATCCCACGACACGCGCTGAACACCGCTGGGGTCCCGCGATTCCGTCAAGACTTACAACCATGCCCTTCAGGTCGATCTCGGCGAGGCGCTCGTTCGCCTCGGAGGGCGAGCAACGGATGGTCTTGGTCTGGTCCCTGTCACCCAGGATGATGCGGCCGTAGTCGCCGTCGACGGCGGCCTCGGGGAACTGGTAGCTGAACAGAGGGTTGGTGATGGTCTCGGGGCCGTCGGTACCCTCGACCGTGAGCTCCTCGTCACCCGCGAAAGGGGGGACGGTGGCATCCTCGGCCCAGTCCCAGTAGGGCATACGGAGCGACTCGGCGGCGGTGGTGAACGCGGGGTCGGAGTAATCCTCGGCGATGCGGATCGCGTGCTCGACAAGAACTTGCTACACCGGGGGTGAGTATAACTGGCCGGAACCCGGATAGGAGGCGAGGGGTTAACAAACCTCGAAGAGGGCGAGGTAGGGGCGGTGCCACGGGAGGAAGAGGTTCTCCTATAGTGCTGTTAGCAATCCCGTCGTATGCGCCCGTGTTCCCAAGAGATCACGTACGGCATGGGGGCAGTAGCCCATCTGCGTCTTAGCCTTCTCATCGGAGTCCCAGGCGACGATGGGACGGCCGTGGATGCCCGAGAGCTGGAAGTATGACTCGGGGTCGGTGTCGTCGGCGTCCATCATGGCCGAGAGGGCCTTGACGTAGAGGGTCCACGAGGGGCCGCCATCGTTGAATAGGTCGACGATGTTGCGGCGCTGGGGGACGGAGCCGGAGCTGAGGCCGGTGGTGGGACCGGTGACGGTGATGGTGGCCGAGACCTCGCTTGCGAGGGCCACGACCGCCAGGGTGATGGCGCTCGAGATCTTCATGGCGAATTATACCTGGAGTATGAGAATGAATGAATGACGAGAAAAGATAATGACTGTGAGGTCGATCGTGTAAGACCGTTTCCGGATTTTCGAACGAGAGACGAGCGGAATATGCCGTCTAGAACACTTCCACTAAGTTGGTGTCGAGAAGAGAAGAGGCGAAGAAGATTTACTTCTTTGCCGCGAGATTCCTTCCGTTCTCTGGGAAAAAACGAATGTACGCTATGGAAATAGCAACGAGAGTGTGAGAGGGAGAAGGAAGGTGAAGAGAGAGGAGGAGGAACAGCCACGGCGTGTGGGTTCCTGGGCATAGTCGCGAGTAATAAACGTGGAGGCAGCATGCGGTCAGCAAGCCAATCCAATGGCGTGGCCCTCCTGATCCGTATGGGGGGCAGTCGTCCCATCGACGTCAAGGTACACCGCATAAGACGGGCTAGCGCCGTCCCAATAGACCCGTCATCCATGAGACCAGCCCTGCCAGCCGGGGGGTTGTTCGAAAACTTGGCAGGGTTTGGGAACTGGGACCATGTACCCCGAGCGCCGAGGCCCTCCCGTTCGGGGGCTCTCATGGAAAGATACGAAGTGACCTTTTCCTCTTTGGGGGCGGCGGGGCGCGTGGGTCACCAATGCCCCGGAGGAAGGCGCCGAATGGGTGAAGCTGGCGGGCTTGGCGGCGGTCCTGGGGGGTGGTCGTCGAGGCGGGGCCGGGGCTGGGATGTCACTCTCTGCATGGGCGACCCCTGAATGTCGCCCATCCACTTTCCCCTTTCGCTTCTCCCACAATGGGTCCCCAACTTGGCGCGACGGATACTCGGCTCCGCGCTGCGAGATGGGCTTCTTCTGCGGCGCCATCTCTGCAGACGCGCAGGTGTCTCAGGGTTCAGCCGCCGAAGGACAGCCAGCGGAGCGGGAGGGCGGGCGACTGCGACAGCAGGCAGACGAGCGGCGAGGTGCAAAGCCAGTGGCGGTCGGCTTGACTGACAAATTTGGCGCCAGCTCAGGGGTACATGCGACTAACGGTACGAAGGCGGGCACCGGGAAGGGTACTTTGCATGGGCCCACCGAACACAATTGGACCTGCTTGGACGAACCCGCACTAGCGCGGGCCTGTGGTGCAGATTTCCTGGCCGTCTGTTTCAAGCCACGGCGCCCAGCCCTTTCGCCTGGGTCGCAAATTAAAGAAGGGGCCCGGCGAGTGGAAATCCCAGGCCCTCTTCGCGTCCTCCACTTCCTATTTTCAGTTCCAGAAATGGCGCTATTATCCGGGACAAGCGTGGGCTTTTATGGGGCCGGCTCGTTCGGCATGAATCCTCAGTGGAACTGATCCTGCACGAGGCATTAGCCGTCGGCGTGCCTCGTAATGGGGTGTGGGAATCGTGTCGGGCGGTGGTGTGTGGCAGATATGAAGACCTTCAGGCACGAGCGAGAGCCCACGGATGGGGAACCCGGTAAGGTTTTCCCGTGTGGCTAATACGGAGGGAGCGATGAGGTAACTCTCCACCGGGGAGCTGCGGGTTCCCGACCGCCCTGCCCCCTCGCACGCTCAGCTGAGCAAAGCCACAAACCGGCGAACGGACCTCCCCGACGAGATTGGGCAAACCCAAAAGTCTCCGAAATGCAGACAAACGAGGGCCAAGATGAAAGTCTATTGCTTCACGGGCCGGCCACATCCGGCGCCCCCCTTCTGGCACCAAGTCTCGCGAATTACTCCGTACTCAGAAAACGGAATACTCCACGGATACGAGGGAGGCGGGTGGGCATCAGCCACGTCTCTGTACATACTGGACACACACCGAGCGCTGGAAATTGCGGTCTTCGTATACTCCGGGTGCCGGGGACAGCGAACGAACCCAAACGGCACGCGATCCCGTCCACCTCTTTTAAGGCTTCCGACATATCCGTTGCCACAACAAGATCCGGGAGCATCGTGCCACCCCGGGAAGGTGCATGACAGCCTAAAAAAAGAGAGGAAAAAAAAGACACCGGAATGCAGAAAACGAGGTTAACCGCATGAGGGAAAACAAGAAAAAGGAAGGCGGTTTCTGGAAGAAAGAACTGGGGCGTAGGAAAAAGGAACACCGAGATGAAGGGCCAAAGGATGTCACGGTGTCCACCTGTGACTTTCCTTAGATCTCGCCGATCTTTCCGCGACGAGGACGCGCGGATTCGGACTGACTCTGCTTGTACTGGGTGTCTTTATTGTCTCTCACCGCCGCCAGCAAGGTTGGGCCTGTGTCCCGCGACAGGTGACACAAGCGTCGCGGGAGGGCCCAGCTCCCCTCCCCGTCCGCCCCATCGTGGGATTTCCCAATTCCCGGGGGCTGTGCTTGGCTGGGTCCGTATTACTCCGTATCATCTATCTGCCCTTGGCTGGGCGCTGGGGAGGAAACCGTATGATTCCGCTGCGAGCAGGGCTGGTCGGTCGGCCATTGCGCGTCCATCTGTGGGGAACGATCACCCCCTTATCGCCGCCTGGCATTCCATTTCGGCGCGCGCGGGGGAACTTATGGACCGTTGGTCAGGGGTAGCGAAGCTAATACTTGCACACCGTCGCGTTCCAGGGGCGAGATTACCACCCACCGCCCCCTCCCCCCATCTCGCTTCCGTTCCCGGATACGGAGGTCTTGCGTGGATGCTGTTGTCTTTAATGGTGATTTCCCCATTCGCCGAACGCACAGCCTCTCGGACCCAAGATTGAGATCGCTAGGGTAGCATGAGGCACACCTGCCCCGTGCGGTCCCCGTCAGGAACCAGGAACCGAACTGAGGCGGTGCTCAGTGCTCAGGGGTAGAGATCCAGCCACGTGATTTTGGTGGAGCGCATTTTCTCCCGTCGGGCCTGCATGGTCATCCTTCAATTACATACTTCCCCGCGCGGTTCGCCTGCCGGAACTCGACGAGCCGCGTCTCCCTTGCTTGGGAGCGCCCGCTGAGCGGCGAATTTAATATTCTCCGAGAAAGGAAGATGTTCTTCGTCATAAGAAGGGGTATCCCCGTTGCGAGAGAACCCGCCCGCCATGGAATGGATTATAGTGCGAACAACTGAAAATCGCGCGCTCGCGGTTCGGAATCGCACCCCGTGTCCGATGTCCGACCCCGCGTCTCGTATTCCCTGCGTCGCTCGCCCACTCTTTACGAGTCCTTGCACTTGCTTTTGCACTTGCACATCTTCGTATCGCGTCTCACCGGACGAATTTCTCACACATCCCTCTCTTTCCCTCTTCCCATCCACATGGTGCCGTACACGTGGTTCAATCTATGCACGCGCCGTCCTCGAACAACGCGTGCATCTTGCGTCACCCAGTTCGTATCACCGGGGAGAGGCCCTCGCCGTCGCTACACAGCACACCGCCTCAACCCCGGGGCTGAAAGCCGGCCCCGAGCGCACGGGAGGACCTGCACGGGCGGCGGCAGGCGCCGGGACGAGAATAGAACGGGAGCCCCGTGATGTTTTCAGTCTCAGCGCCTTCTTCCGCCGTGTTTCCTGGCAACCGGCCCTGCTCGCCTTGGCGCCACCCCTCCCCCCAGAGACCGCCGTGCGCTGCCTCATGCAAAACATCGTAGACTCCCTCGACGGTCCGATTATATAAATCGTTCTTGTGCTCCAGTCGTCGTCAGGTCATGATTCTGAGAGTCGTCTATCGTAAACTACAACATTCGTCACGGATTGGACGGGGAGTCCGCAGCAGGGTGGGGAAGATGCCGATGGGCGGCGGCGGAGACAGATGACGACACAAGCAAGGGTTCGCGTCAAGGCCGATCTGCTTTTTTTTTTCCCTGACTTGCGCTAACACACGGGGTGGATCGTCAATCGTCGCCCGAGCACATGTGATGCCGAGCTCGTTTGCGTGGAGACAACTGTTGCGGAGGCCGTCGATCGCACTCGGTGTATGTAAGTGCATGGTTTTCCCAGGGGATCGTCGTGGCTCTAAAATCCGCGCCCGTTCAAGGATACGATGATCACAACGGACGGCGCTTCTAGCCAACCTCCACGAGGCTGGGACAAGCTACACCTCAGCTTCTCCATCAACTCACCAGCGTAGGAGAACAACCCAACATCGGGGCCCAGAACAACAACTCCCAACCAACCCAACCCCCTCTGTAAAACCGCCGGCCACGTCCCCCGACACACCCCCCGCCATTCCAAGACACCGAAATAGACTCCGCGCTGAGACACGGAAAAGCGAAGATACTGTCTCGGTCCCACCCCACGCAGGGCAAGTCCACCCATTGCCGGCCGGCCCGGCGGGAAATGGGCAGTGACGGAAGTCCCGAGACCGGTCCACGTGGTCCGCTTGACCGCCGGTGCTCCCCCTCCGCCTCGGCCCGCCCGCGTGCGCGATGCTTCCTCCGCGGCGTAGATGGTCCCGAATGCCTTGTCTCGGGGCACTCCGGCCCCTCCGTTTCCAACGTAGCTGCCGTGTGACTGGCTCATCACGTCCTTCCTGGCTACGGAGTCATCTATCCCGAGCCCGCACGAGGCCCTTGGACCGCTTCTCCAGCACGCCAGCCCCCCGAAACACGTCTGCTTCCATCCTTTCGCCGCCCGTCCGGCCGCGGTAGCGGCCCCCGCGCGAGACCCCCATACCCCAACCACGCCTCTATTCCCTCCATGACACTCACCGTATCGCCGCCCAGTCCCCAGTCCTTGCAGAAGAACCCCAGCGTCCGCGCGGACCCCCGACGCGATATCCCCCAGCCCCGCCAGGGTACGTCGGCGGCTACGGCCCCCTGGGTTCGTAAAGCACGCTGACCCAGGTCGGACGCGGAACCCGCGCGCGGAGTCGGGGTCTGGAGATTCGTCGACGACTGGGACGTCCGTGATGCTCCGGTGTAAGAGAAGAAGTTGGTATGGGGAGATGTGGGAGGGGCTGGGCTGGCCGGTTTGTCGTGTACGGGAACTCCTTCGAATGTAGGTCACTCAGAGCCCACGCTCCGCCCGGTGGGCGACATTTGCTGTATGAATGCTGCTTTGAGCTGAGGGAGGTATTTAATGGACCGCGGGCGGCCCATCAGCTTGGAGCGAGAGTAAAGTAATGTAAGAGGCCTAGATGGCATAGGCGATGATGGCTTATCCGTTCTGGGGCGCCGAAGACGGGATGATAGCAGCTCAGTTAGCCCGGGGTGAGGTGTGTCCTGGTTTCCAATACCCCGAAGACACGGATTGGGAGCCAAATAAAGGTCGCTTATTTGAGCACAGTATGGCGTCAATCTTGCAGGCATCCGTCATAGACCTGCCGAAGCAAGACTAGGGATATTGTCGAGATGTTGGGGCTCGGGGCAGAAGGCGGATCCCTTTGGCACATCACATCGCATCTCCCTTTTCCCTAGAGTTCATTAGTCGGCCCCTTGAACTCGTCGCTTCTTAGAACAACTATCGTCGAGGCATCTTTGCTCCCTATCCGTGCTAGATCCGTCATTTGCAGATGCCCTAGGATCTCTCTTACTCTAATAGAGCCCCACCTCCGAGGCAGATGTCGATGAGGTGAAGCTCCAAGGAATGATGAGAGGCAGTGCGACGGAAACGGAGAACCGAGCACCTGGGCTCGTGCTGGCTTTCGATGTGGAATTGTCGTGGCGACTTCGATTACTTGTACATGTACAAATAGGCTCGGCTGGGATGAGTTATATTCGCAGAGATGTCGGTCTCCGGGATGTGCTATGGGGATGGGAGTGTAAGCTGGCCTGGATGGCTTTGGCACGAGATCCCATCTAACTATGCGATGACGACAATACGGAATAAGCACAGGCGAAAAGCACTCGGTCTCGGGAGTTGTCGTAAGTTGAGGTTGGTGGGGTTCCCGGCGTCACATCCACTAGCCACACCCGCTTCAGCACCCACACCCGCACCTCACAGTGCTCGCAGCAAACGCCACAGGCGCACCATCCGCTGCACCGCCGCTGCGGACCCTGCCAAGCCAGGCGATCTCATCCCGGCAAAACGCCCGAAACGGACACGTCCCTCGAGACCTCACCCAAATTCAAGCAACAGCAGGCTGTTCGTTCATTATCCTACCCATGAGCTGATCGTCCCTCACTAAGCTCCCCGTACCATTCTTACTTTCCCTCATCAGCCTGTTCATAGTTCAGATCCAGTTCTAGCTACACCTCACGATGCCGCCCAAGCGGAACAAGAAGGCCGCGGGGCCCGACCCCGATGACCTCTCGCCCACGCGCTTCGAGCGCGAGCTGGAGACCCTGGCCAAGAAGGCGCAGTCCCGCTCCTGGGCCACCGAGGCCGCTGATCGTGTAGCCCCCTACGCTGTCTCCCTCGCGCTGCTCACCCTTACGGGTCTCTACTCCAATGCGTCGCAGATGGCCCTCTCGCCCGTCTACGGCTCGCTCCCCGCCGCGGCGTGGCATGCAAAGCTCACTGCCGCGGCTTGCTTCGTGGGTTGGGCGGGGAACCTGCTCGTTGAGCGGGCGTTGCCGGTGCAGCCGCTTAGGATCCTCCCGTTGGTTGCTGTTTGCGTGCCGGTGGCGCAATTCTTCCTGTGCCAGTACAGCAGTGTCCTGACGGCGCGGTGGGGCCCGCTGGTTATCGAGTCCGTGACGCTGTTCCCGCTCGTCATGCTTACCGCGTCGTGCGTGGCGTCGAGGCTGGAGACGGTGCGCCTAGGCTCGCTCCCCACCTTCATAGCCGATTCGTCGCCCGGCCTGGGGGCCCTCCTGTACTTTAAGCTCGTGGAGGGCGTCTCCGGGGGTCTGTTGATGCGGTACGCCGGGAGGACGATTCTCCTCACGCGGGTTGGCCTCGAGATGCTGCTGGCCGGCATCTACGCCCTCCTCGCGCCCTCGAAGCTCCTCCTCCTCGGACTCCCGGCCCTGCTTCACACTGCGCTCTTCAACCACCACCTTGCGACTCCGGCCGGCACTGCGAGTCTGGAGGCAGCGCTGCAGGCGCAGAACTGGACGCTGCTTGACAGGAAGGAGTCTGTTACGGGGTACATCTCGGTTCTCGAGAGCGCCGAGCTGGGGTTCCGCGTTATGAGGGCTGACCACAGCTTGCTTGGTGGAGAGTGGGTGCGGTACCAAGGCCCAATCTTGGCGGAGCCTGTGTATAGCATTTTTGTCATGCTCGAGGCTGTGAGGCTTGTTGAGGGGCCGCGACCAATTGTGGACAGCGAGGCGGACGCCCTTGTGATGTGAGCTTTTTACACCCATTCAGCTAAAGGATGTGCTTGCTGACTGCTGTGCAGCGGCCTCGGCATTGGGACGACCCCCGCCGCCTTCATCGCCCACGGCATCGACACCACCATCGTCGAGATCGACCCCGCCGTGCACGAGTTCGCGCAAAAGTACTTCCAGCTGCCGCCCAAGCACAAGGCCGTCATCGACGACGCCGTCAGCTACACGCGGGACCTCGCCGAGACGGACCAGCGGTACGACTACATCATCCACGACGTCTTCACCGGCGGGGCGGAGCCGCTGCCGCTCTTTACGCTCGAGTTCCTTGAGGGGCTTCACGCGTTGTTGAAGCCTGATGGCGTGATTGCCATTGTGAGTGCCCACCCCTCTCTCGTAGCAGCACTCCTAGGGTTTACTTTGAGGACTGACACGGAGCAGAACTACGCCGGCGACACCCTTCTTCCCACCCCCAAGATGGTAATGCAGACCGTCCTCCACGTCTTCCCCTCCTGCCGCATCTTCCGCGAGGCCGCTCCCCCCACCGAAGAACAACTCCGCGAGTCGGGACAAGACTTCACCAACGTCGTCATCTTCTGCAAGAAGAGCGAGGGACCCCTGACGTTCCGGAACCCCGTGGCAGGCGACTTCCTGCGGAGCCGCGCGAGGGACATGTTCCTCGTGCCTAAGCACGAGACGTCGCCTGCGGAGTTCAGGGCCGAGGGGGAGGTGGGGTTGTTGCATGCGAATGGAACGGGTGAGTTAGAAAAGGGGCAGGAGGCTAGTGCGCTGGGTCATTGGGAGGTTATGAGAACTGTTTTGCCGGCTGGAATCTGGGAGTTGTGGTGAGTTAACGGGGCCGGGGGATGTTGAAGTGAGGACTGCGGGGCGGCTTGTGTATATAGTGGCTTCTTCTGTACATTCTGTGGATGTTTATTTGTAGGGTAGACATGTTTGCAGATTCTGGGAATCTAATTTCTTACCTTTAGCTCATAGTGTTAGTCTGGTACCGTCCGAGGGGGAAGAGTAGGCTGGTTTACCAAGCCTTCGGAACGGAGGCCCCCGGTATCCCAGGGCCCTTCTCCTGTTGACAGATAGATCGGCACTGCCATCTCTGATGATCAAAACAAGTTTCCTTTGTTCGCCCTGGCGAAGGCATCGCGCGTCTTTTTAGCAGAAACATCTAGGGGTTACCCATCAGTGGAGTGGACGCGACGTGGTGAACCTCGGCTTCGGTGAGAGATGGAAAGCGACGGGGTTCAACAAGTGTCCGCCCTTGATCTAGCAGCTGGCACCAAGTGATTTCCGCTCGTGACATCGAGTTAAACCGTGGGCGTCCTTTGTCAGCCCGCCCTTCGCTTACACATTTGCCCCCCCCGTTCGATGACCACCGTGATCGCCCCGTCAATTCATGCGGCTCCCTCCGATGGCACATTGTAATCCCGAGCCAGAGCTCCGCTTCGTTATTACCGATACGGGAAAGGATACCGGAGAAAGGATTCTGACAGGTGACATTCGGACCTGAAGCTCTTCGGGGTTGGTCGGTGGGTCCGTGCGGGTCTTCATCTTCACGGTCTCATTCATCAACTTAAGCCGCGTCGACGTCGAGGAAAGGGGAAGCTTCCCATCAAAAGACCAAATGCGTCTTTGACGAGCACACCTTGTCTGTTTCCACTCGGGGAACACGGGATCCCCGTTTCGTGCCCTGGGCTCCGACCCTGGCCCGCGCTTCGACCCCCCACAGTCTTCCGACGTGTCGGGTTTCAAGTGAAAACTCGGCTCCGTCACTCTTCCCAATCGGTGAGCTTCGACCGTGGCGGCCGCTACGATGCGCCGGGTGCTGCTCGCGACCTGAGACGGCCGCGTCTGGCGCGGAACCCCTGTCCCCAGCGGCCTCCGTGGATTCGGGGACCATCTGGGCTTCCACGTCGGATCTCCAATCAGGACCCGGCCTGCTGTCCTCATCGCCCTCGGCCCCATGCTTCGATACGGGAGCCTCGAGCCCAGACCGTCCTTTTGGTCTCGGACCCTCTTCAGACCCTGAACCTTGGCCCCCGGAGGAAGAGACCTCTACCGATAGTGACAGCCTGTGACCGTGTGCCCGTTGTTTGTGGGGTCTCCCTTGTCCCTGCGTCCCTACCTCAACCGCCTTGTTCCTTTCTATTCTCCCATCATCGTGAGGCATCGTCGAACATGGCGTTTGTTTATCGTGTCGTGAGGCTGGCACTCGTCACTTAGCCGTCATGACGGCCTCGTTTTTCCTAGAATAATACGTTCTTTCGCTTCACTTCTCTTCACCGCCTATGCGCTCTCACTTTCCTTCTCTTGTTTCTCTTTCTCTTTTGCTTGTAATCTTCGTACCCCCATTGATTGGGATTCTATTCTTTCTACGGTTTCTTCCCGCCGCTAGTCGGCGTTCGCCATCATGGCGACTCCAGGTGTTGGCCCGATCGCGCCGGCGGCACCGTCCGATGGTCCCCGGATCCCCGCCGCCGACGCCTCGCCTGAAAGTGTCAACGTGCAGGCCCTAGTGGCGGCCTTTACATTGTCAGTCTCCGTTCCCGTCTCGATGTGCTCACCCTGTCCAAGTACTGACGGAGGAGCGGCAACAGTGGTATCGCCGTGAACGCGGCATCGGCAGCCGCCTTCCTCATGGTCAAGGGAAAGTCGACGCCCCTACGCAAGGACGGCCAGAGGCTGGCCCTCACGACGTTCCTCGCATCCGCGGCCCTGTGGGCCCAGGTCGCCTTCATCGCGTCCGCCGTCGACCCGTCCTCCGCCACGGGGTGCCAGGTCGCCGTCGCCTTTTCCTCGGGCTTCGACCAGCTTGCGAGGGTCGCGCTGCAGCAGTACATTCTGTGGGCGTCTGCCGGCGCGGCGAAAACCGCTGTCCAGCGTCTTGTGCCGCAGGGGCTACTGGTTGCTAGGTTCGCGCTTGGGGGCGTGTTTGTTGGGATGCAGAGGCCGCAGTTTAAACCTGTTTGTGTGCCGAGGACGGATATCCTTCCCGTGGCGATTGCTGTCATTGTTGTGGATGTTGTTTTGCTCCTGGCCTGCTTGGTTAGAGTATTTTCTGCTGGTGGGCTGCGAGATGCCATGGAAGGCACGGCGAGCGATCAGAAGGCGAGGGGCGTTTGCTTTACCCTGGGCGGGTTCGTGCTGTGGATGAGTGTAAGTGAGGGAGGATCTCTTTACTCGAGGACTGGCGAGCTAACGGTGCGCAGTTGAGTATTCCCATGCACCTGGGCATCACTACTTTTGATGTAATATTGAGAACCACCCTCCCGGCCATCGCTGTAACGATTCTTGCTAGTAAGTCAGGATTTGGCGTCGTATACGCGAGCCTACTCGTCAACTATCCGAGGATATTTGAGTTAACGTTCTCTAGTTATCGTCTCTGTCTTCTGCAGCACACTACCTCTCAACGACACCCGCCCGCTGTCTTCTACCCCTGAGGCCCCCTCGCCGCGACGTCTAGACACAACCCGCGACCTTCAAAACCGTGGCCCACACACCCGAGACCTATCCAGCGCCAGCTCCGACTCCGACTGGCCCCCAAGCCGGTACGCAGACCTGAAGCGCGACGTAGTCTCAGTCTCGGCCTTCGCGAAGCCCCCGACCCGGGAGGGGCTCCCCGTTATCCCCAACGACGGGACGCTGCCGGGGATCGACCAGGCGGTGCGCGGGCAGGCAGCCACTGGCTTCGGTGGCGTCCCTGTTCAGGGGAAGTTGTTCCCGCCTATGCGCGCCGAGTTGCCCGCTGACACGGCATCGGCCACGAGGGAGCCGCCGTCGAGGGCCGACACAGCCCGACCAAAGAGAAGTTTCTTCAACAGGGGTGCCGCGTCGACAAAGCTCTCCATCTCGGGACCCATACTCCACGGAGGGCCCAGCGCGCAGGACTCATTTGGCAAGATCACCACGGTCGATCTCGCCACCGCCGCCAGGAATGAGAGGGAAAGGAGGGAGCAGGCCATCGAGCGGAGGGACTCCGTCACGCTGGTTGCGACGCGACCTGCTCCTCAGCCACCGGCTATTACGGCGGGAGAGGCCATGAGGCGGGCCCAGAGCGTCAAGAGGAAGGAGGTAGGGCTGTCTGATGAAGCGGACAGACAGGGTCTGAGCGAGCCCGTCGCGCTGACGAGCTCGGCGCAGCTGTCTCCTGGTGTGGAGGAGCTCCGGAGGCGGTCACCGAGGTTCGGGCCACAGGATGCTCCTAGGACAACGAGAGAGCTGGAGGATCCGCGCCCTGCGCCCCTTCCGGAACAGAAGCTGAGCCCTCCGCGACGACCTTCCCGGCCAGAGAGTCTCGTTATCAACACCGACGTAAGGCTCGCGCCGCCCGTCCCTAGGATTCACTCGCCCGAAATCTTCTCATCTTTGCAGGCTCCGTCCCCACCCAAGACATCACCGCCACCGGAAGTTTCTCCACCTCTCCAGGTGGCATCGCTACCACAGGCACCTTCACCCCCTCATAAATGGTCTCCGGCCCAGGACGTACGTCAAAGCCCTCCGTTTGACAAGCCTCAGATGCCGCCGATGCCTCCGTCGCCACCAGAGGAGCACCAGCAGAACCTTGATCCGCGAATGTCAATCCTCCCGAGAAAGAACTCCGTAAAGTCTAACATCCGGCCATCGAGGCAACGGCCCCCGTCCGTCAAGAGCACGCCGTCGCAGGAAAGGTCTGCCATGCAGCGACGGACAGCACCAGGGCTGCCGGGGAACCCCCGGGCGACGGTTATGCAGAGGGTCGAGAAGGAGGCTCGGTCGCAGAGGCAGCAGACTGTCATGTATATGGACAACATCGAGTACAGCAACCCGGCTAATGTGAAGAATATTCTCGACGGCGCTGCGAAGAGGGCGTCGGCGGGTTCTCAGCCCCAGCCTCGGGAGGAGACGAGGGCTTCGGTGGTGCATAGGCCGAGGCCGATACCCAGGTATAATCAGATTGAAGTGGAGGCAGATAGTACCCAGGAGGATACGGAGTCGCGAAACACGATAGGGCACCAAAGGAGCCTGTCCAATAGCACAGCCTCGACCAAGAGGTCAATACTCCGGGCAAAGGCGGGAAGTCCTAGTCAACTACCCCCGCTACCACCCATCCCAAACCTCCCCGGAACCGAGGTACGACCGCGCCCGAACAACACCAAGAGCATGACGTTCGATGAAAAGATGCACATTTTCTACCCTGTCGTCCCAAGCGACGAAACCGGCAGGTCTCACCCCGCCGTGCCTCCCTTTCCTCCCTCGCTCGCGGAGACGGACGACGCGTCTGGAAGGGACAAGTCAGACCGCACGACCAAGACCTCGTTCCAGACACAGAGCGTCGTCGAGATCGTGGGCCGGCAGCCGACACTGAACACGCGGAACACGGCGAAGTTTAGCGTCGACACCGAGACGACGACGACGGCGAGCCAGGCCTGGCTTCCGCCTGTCCCGGGCACGCAGGCGCCGGGCTACCCCGACCCCGAGGGCCGAAAGAGACGGTCGTCTCCTATTCTTCCGTATCCGGCTGACGGGATGCCCATGTTTGTCGACGCGGGGACTGACGACGGGAGTTCCGTGCGCGGGGGGTCGGTGCTCACTGGCTCCGTGCACGCTGCGCAGCACGCGAAGCCGTGTGTTGCGCGGATGACGCACATACCGAGACGTGAGGACAAGGAGACTATGATGATCATGCTCGACCCGTCCGAGGCGCAGAGGCGGGACTTGGCGGAGCGGGAGTCGTGGATGGCGGAGGGCGAGCCGGCCATGGGGGACTCGACGAAGGTGGCGGGAGGGATCAACATGGATAGCAACTTCCACCAGCGCATCGGAAAAGAGTGCCCGACGTTCACTAACCGCAGGGAGAAGGTGCGGCCGAGAAAGATGCCGCCGCCGGCGCCGCTCCTCCTCCGCGAGGCATCGAGGAAGAAGAACATGGTCGTCATCCGGGCGTCCGAGCCGTCGCCGATTGAATCTCCAGAGGAGGCATACCAGGACATCCAGGCGAACCTTCAGAAGCTCGAACGGCCTGATCGGGAGTCTACAGGGAGCGAAGCGCGGAAGCGGGACCTGCTGGCTAGTCTGGAGAGGGAGATAGGAATGCAGGAGGATCACTGGCGTGAGATGCAGGATGGTCTCCGGGACTCGCTGTCTACAACTCAGACGTCCTCCAGGCGCGCGTCGGTTTATGAGGCTGTGGCTAGGGTAGCCGGGCAGGGGCGGACACAGAGGGGGAGTCTTCTTAAGCCGAATGCGGTGGCGCATGTGCAGCTGCGGAGTCCTACGCCTCCGGACACGGATGAGTCGGATGATGATGGGATTGCCGCACGCATCGCTCCTAGTGAGTTGAAGCCAATGGCCCAGCCGTCTTCGGTAAAGGCGACGCTGTGGCAGCCAAGTACCATGGCTCCGGACCACGCCGTGGCCGTCAACCTACTCTGGACGCCGCCCCAGAAGCCGCCCCGCCAAACTGGCGGTAGCCTCTCCCTCACGTCTGTCGACACAACACCTCTACCAAGAAAGGCCCATTGTGTTCCCGACCACCCACTTCCCAAGCTCCAGAGCTCTTTCCTCTGGCAAAAGACCAGAACCCCCACAGCACCCACCAGCCACCTCTGGGGCACCACCGCCCCAATCAAGAAAAAGACCCGCCCCCTTACGCAGCGCCCCGCGCGGAAGAGCCGCCGCATGACACTCCTCCCCGACATCCTCGAGAGCCCGAAGCCCCTCCCTGACAAGCGGGGCACGCTGGGCATCTTCCAGTTCCCCTGGGGTGAGCGATCCGACACGGCGAGCTTCCACGCAAGGCCTGATATACTCCGCGCTATGCCGGGGACTATGACGACCGGAGGCTCGGCTGGCGGGCGTGAGACGGTTGAGGTGGATGATTACTCGGAGTCGTTCTTTGACGAGTATGATGACTTGGATGACTACGACGGTTTCGAGGATGTGCCGGGGGAGTACGATGAGGACGACGAGGACTTTGACGAGACGACGCTGTGGGAGATTGCGAGTCTGCTCAAGGTTGACAAGATCCCCTCTGAGATGTCACTGCCGTCGCCCGAGGGGAGCAGCAGATCGTCCGTCATCGACGAGTACATCCAGGACGAGGATGACCAGACGGACTCTATCATCGTGGCGCTGGATACGGCTTCTCTTTCTGCGCCGCCGCCGTTACCGAAGCCGAGGTCTTCGTTATGGGTTAAGCCTGCGAGGCCTAGGAGGGTTGCGCTTGGGCTCCCGCAGCCTAGTGTGCAGGACTGGATGCGGTACGCCGCTGTTGGCGAGGCACCGGCGCGGGGAACGTCTAGGCGGGAGGAGGCGGGTTCGGTGGAGTCTGTGTCACTGTGGAAGCCAACGGAGCCGGAAATGAAGCATACGTCGCTCCTGTGGGGTCCCATGACCACGTCTCCACTTACTGCGCCGAAGCAGAAGGCTTCGTTGTGGGCTCGGCCGGCGAAGCCGAAGAGAGCCGCTCTCGGCCTCCCCCAGCCTGGTGTACAGACCTGGATGCGGTACGTCGTCGTCGACAAGGCCCCGGTGCGCGAGGCTTCTAGGCGGGAGGAGCCGGCGTCGGTGGAGTCAAGGTCGTTGTGGAAGCCCGCAGAGCCGGAGAGGCAGCACCCTTCGTCGATGTGGACTCCTGTCATCACAGCTCCTCTACCAAAAGCTTCGCTGTGGGCGAAGTCGACAAAGCCCGAGAAGGTTACACTCGGACTCCCTCAGCCAGATGAACGGGCCTGGATGCAGTATGTCGTCGCCGACAGGGCTCCGGTGCGCGGAGCTCCTAGGCAGGAGGAGCCGTCCACGGTAGAGTCGGCGTCACTGTGGGTGCCTACAAAGCCAGAAACGCGGCGTCCTTCGTTGCTGTGGAGTCCTGCGATTATGACTCGCACGGCGCCGCCGGTGGCTCGGTTGTGGGCTCATTCGACAAAGCCCAGAAAGGTCGCCCTCGGACTCCCTCAGCCGGATGCGCGGACCTGGATGCAACACATCGCCTTCGGCAGGGCTCCGGTGCGCGGGGCGCATAGGCGGGAGGAGCTGGCGTTGGTAGAGTCATCGACCCTGTGGGGGCCGACTGAGCCGGATACGAGGCATCCTTCGCTGCTGTGGGGTCCCGCGATGCGGAAAGAAACAACGCAGGGTCCCCCCCTCTCGACGGCATCCGGCGATGGGCCTTGTAACGTCAGGGCGACCCCGGAGCACGCAAGCCCGTCCGCCAAGGACCCCGTCCTGCCTCTCCACAGAGAGCACAGAAAATCCGTGGCCTCTAGCGCAGACTGGGACGCCGCGCTCCGTGAGGCGATCGAGGCGAGTTATCCTGCGAGGACCAAGCCGGCGTTCGCGGCGGAACAAGAGTGGGACGCTGCACTTGAAAAGGCACTTGCCCTGAGCAAGGGGAGCAGCGATAGCTCAGAGGCCACCTGGCGCCTGTGGTCGAAGCCGCAGAGTGTAAAGTCTAGCTCGGGCACTCTCTGGCAGGCCGGCCAGACGCGGCACGCACCGGACTTCACAGCGCCAGAGAAGTCGGCAGCGCAAAGGCGGCGGGCGCCCGGGGCCGAGGAGCCGCTTCCCGTGTTCTCGTGGCAGCGCATGTGGCGGATACAGGACGTGCGGGGCGAGGAGGGGAGGAACTGGTTGGATGACTCGGTGAATAAGAGGTTCACGGGGATCCAGTTGAGGTATTAGGTGGCGAGGTCATGTTTGCCGTTTGGGCGTGTAAAGATATGTTTGGGGGATAGTAGGACGGTATCTGTTTTGAAGATGGTGGACGTCTTGTCCAATCCACTCTTTTCTCTTTGTTGCTCGCGATTATTCTTCGTTCATTTATACTACGACTGTTGTATATGCTTGCGCACCTTGTAAGCCGACAGCCTCGTCTAGTCGGTCTCCCACTAAGCCGGGAGTCGAACCGCGTAGGTTGAACCATGTTACGAGTCGTCTCCAGAACCTCACAGATAGGGAAAAGAAGCTTGCTGTACTATTATCACTATATGATCCTGCTCATCATCCACCGGGCTCGTAGGCGCTGCTGGCCGCCCGGGCCCTTCATCGCGTCTTTCATCGCGCAGACAACGTTGAGGAATGGGAACATCTATTGGCTCACGAAACGAGTGGAGCGGCCGGTATCGCCGGCCGAGTGGGGTCGAGATTTCTAGATAGCAGGAGTAGGATTCCAGATGACCAGGCCGAAGGATGCCGTAACCGGCCGAGCTCCCCGCTTGGAACCCCTCATCACCTTATAACTCTCCCATTACACCGCGATATCTCAGCCGAGAGCTACGACACAACAAGTACGGTTTGAAGAAACCGACTCCTCAGCACATCTTACGCAGCAACACGAATCTTACACCATGGCGCCCAAGTTGATGTGGATCGGCCTCGGGAACATGGGGAGGGTAAGTGGCCTCTCACCTAACTTACACCGCGCCTCACACGCCGTCTAACGCATAAAAGGGCATGGTCCGGAACCTCGTCGAGAAGGTCCCGCTCACGGATCCCCTGATCCTGCACAACCGCACCCGGTCCCGCGCCGAGGCCTACCAGTCCTCCCTCAAGGACCCCTCGGCCGTCACCATCGCGGAGTCGCTGGCCGCCGGCGTCGCGGCCGCCGACATCATCTTCACCTGCCTCGCCGACGACGCCGCCATCAGCTCCGCGATTGAGGAGGCACTCCAGGGAGACGTCAAAGGCAAGCTCTTCGTCGAGTGCTCGACGGTCCACCCCGACACGACGACCGCGCTGGGCGGTCGCGTGGAGGAGAAGGGGGCGGACTTCGTCGCGGCGCCCGTGTTCGGCGCCCCGGCGATGGCGGACGCAGGCATGCTCGTCGCCGTACTGGCCGGCACGCCCCCCGCCGTGGCCAGAGCGCGCCCCTACTTCAAAGGCGCAACCGCCTCCGTTGAGATTGACCTCTCCTCCCCCGAGCACTCAGCCCACGCCTCCTGGACCCGCGCCTCCTCCCTCAAGATCCTAGGAAACACTTTCGTCCTAAACATGGCCGAGCAGCTGGCGCAGGGCTTCACCGCCGCCGAAAAGTCCGGCCTCGGCACCGCGCCGCTCCGCGCGTTCGTCGAGGCCGTGTTCCCCGGCCCGTACGCCGCCTACGCGGACAGGATGCTTAGTGGGGATTACCACACCAGGGAAGAGCCGCTGTTCGCGGTTGACCTCGCGAGGAAGGACCTCCGGCATGCGGCGAGCCTCGCGGACGCGGCGGGGGTGAAGATGCCGGTTGCTGAGGCGGCGGATAGGCACCTCGTCAGGGTGAAGGAGAGGCAAGGCGCCAAGGGGGATATGGCGGGGATTTACGGCGCCGTGAGGGAGGAGGCTGGGCTGAAGTATGAGAACAGCTGATGTGCCAGGTTTGGATGGGGTAATATACGAAGGTACTTGGGTAGTTACGCTAGCAACTAAACTCCTTGAATACGGAGCGTACCGACATGGGATGACTAAGCGCGCTGCTCAAGACAGCTGCACGGCACGCTGGACCTCTCACTCCCATCCCCCCCCCCCCC